>VDFB02325801.1:0-121967 GCA_007258455.2 Sequoia sempervirens | reverse complement strand
GAATCTACACCATTGTTCAAGCTTTGCACAAGTGGAGACTACTTGCTACGGTGGAGTTTTTGTTGTACATTGACCACTAAGTGCTGATTGTAATTTTGTCAAACAGTTCTAGTGCAACCTTGTGACTTGCTGTTGTAGGGTTTCAGTTTAAGATGCTTGATAGAAATGGATGCTAAGATAGTTTTTGAACACTTCTACAATTACTATGCAAGCTCCTCAATGAAATATTATGCTCTCATCAATTTTTAATGCATTTAGATAAAGCACTAAGAAAATATGATGCATCTATAGCCAAGACATTTTTACAAACAATTGGCTTGCAAACTCTAAATCTGATTACAAAGCTTCTTTGATTGCACATTCACAACTATTAATTTGAAACAACTACTTAACACTCCTCTTCTAGACAATGCTAATATCAAATAGCCAAGACTCTTGGCAAATTGCAATGTCAAAATCTGATATGAATGTAAATGATCTTCTGTAGCAGCAACACTTGACTTATAATGCAACTATGAAATGATATAAAATGTGATACACCTTATTACAGTTCTGATATAAATCATTGTGATGCTCTTCAAAATGACACCTTCTCACAGCAAACTAAAAATATCAAACCCTACTGACTGCAACTTGTATTCAGACTTATAGTTAATGCACAGTATGCAGAAAAATACTAAGAGAACCTGAAATATGATGCTGGAACTGAAGTGGCAAACCGTAGAAGACATGATCAGAATTTTCTGAGATTTTATGAGCCTCCCAATGCCAAAATCGCCCCTGTTATTCCAGTGCCTAGGTCTGATTAAGTACCATGAATTTGTGTTGCAATATTGTTTCCTTCTGATCACCAACTCATCCCTATATGTCCAGCGCCCAGCCTCTTGTGAATTTCTGGAAATCGCAGCCCTTGTAATGCCTTCTATTCGATGGTATCAAATCTGGAAATAATTATTATGAAAGTCTGAATATGCAGAATGCAGATTGACCTTCTTAGTTGCCAATTTTTTATGAAGACTTGAATACAAATTGTCTCCACAATTATCTCCAATGCAACTGAGTTCACCAAGTTACTGTAGCGGATCACTGTAGTGAATCACTGTACGCGGCACTGTAGCAAATCGCGGCACTGTAGCACAGGTACTGTAGCGTTACTGTAGCAGCCAGCAAATAAAAATATTCCACAATGAATCTTCAATGCCTTATAATCTGCAAATGGATATGCATCAAACCCTTGTATTCTTTGTATTTCTTCTCCAATCTAGTACAAATAGAAAGGCTGAGATACCTTCCTCCAATAATGCAACCCTTCAAGAGATATTTCACTCCCTCAGTTATGCCATCAATGGGAGTTTTCGTTCTCAAAGACAAATTGATTATCTGCAGACCTCTTGGCTCCACAAATACTCAAGAAGAAATCATCAATCATCAACATCAAATCTGCTTGCCTCAATAGTGAGACCTCAAGGTCTATTTATGCTTTTTTCCTCTAAAGGTCGGCCTCAATAAAATAATATTATCTTTTTGCTTCTAGAAGATTCCAATATATTTTAATTTTTGCACTTTATAAAATATTAAAATATTATGTTATTAATAAAGTGCATCTCAACATAAAATAAGGTTTCCATAAATAGAAACAATAATAATATATGATGGAAAACCTTACTCCAACCAAATACTGAGCCAAGTAATCACCCAATGACTGCCAGATGACTCTCTCACCATGCCTCATTAGCCTACGAGAGCCGTTAATAGGCTAATCCTGCTAATATGTCATTGCCAACTAGAAGGGGACATTACAGAACCAGAGACACATAAGCTAGGTAGAACACCAATAGGGTTACTCTTTTGTGGTGAAGCATAGAGCTGGCACAATCAACAAAGTTGTAGATGCCTTGAGCAAGTGGCAGACATTATTGTTCATGATGATTGTAGAAATAGTGGGCATGGAGGGAATGAAGGATTTGTATGGTGCAAATCTGGATTTTGTAGATGCATGGAGTGCATGCATACAGCCTTGAGCCTTGAGCTAGAGACAATAACCCATATGAATCTTTCTTGTGTAGGAAGGATACTTGTTCAAGAAACAATAGTTGTGTATTCTGTGCATTTCAATGGGAGAGAATCTCATTTGAGCATTACACAGTGGTGGACTTGGAGGAAACTTTTATGTAGAGAAAACAAAGGTGATGTTAGATGAGAGGTATCACTAGCAAAGTTTTAGTAAATATGTGCGTAGATTTGTGGAAAGATGTCAAATCTACCAAACAACAAAAGGGGTGGCGTAGAACACTGAGTTGTATAAGCCACTGCACATACTAGATAGATCTTTGGAGGAACTGTCTATAGATTGTCATTGGATTGCTGTGCATGCCAAAGGCTAATGATTATATTTTCATAGTGGTGGATTGGTTTTCAAAAGTGGTGCACTTCATTCCTCGTCAAAAGTCAGATGATGTGTCTAGGATAGCAAATTTTTTCTTCAAGGAGATAATCTAGTCGCATGGGTTGCTGCATAATATTACATCAGATTGCAACATGAAGTTGGCCATTTTTGGTGAACCATGTGGAAGAAATTGGGTACACAGTTCAATTATAGCTTTGCTTATTATTTGCAGACAGATGGACAAACAGAGGTTGTCAATCTGCTCAGATGTCTGGGAGGAGAAAAGCCTGTACAGTGAGGCCATTTTTTTTTGCCAAGAAAGTAAACTGTTGCAAGGAAGATGAATAGTTGCCTGGTAGTTGGACTATTTTCTTTTTGGGGAGCCAAATGGTTGAAGGAGACATGAGGACCAAATCTATATAAAACCATAGATCCAATGACTCAGGGCTGGCCATTCTGGGAGTTAGTGGATCATTGGTTGACCATTGTAGGATTCACATTGCAGATAGTCTTTGTAATTGCATTGTAGTCTCTTGAGAGTTAGTAGACAAGTTCTGTAATAATATATATTTGTATTAAACTCATGGTGTTAATTCTCTTAAACATTTTTTGTGCCTTTCATTGTGTATTCTGCACATGTGATAGCCAGTTGTTCATTTGACGGAAGGTGGAGTGCTCCACGGGTTGCAAGAAAAGTAAAAAAAGCAGAGAAAACATTATTATCAGAGGATAAATTCCAGTGAGCATATTTCAGAAAAAAAAATACAGAGTTAACATCATCTAAACAGCAGATCAGTCATGTTGATCCTTTTGCAGCCCTAGCTGGATGAACACAGCCAAACTGACAATACACATGCAAGTTGCAACGGAATAACCTCAGAACATAACCCAGTTCAAAGGTAAAGACAGACTGACAGAGAAAGCCAATGATGCAAACTGACTAACTTGCACAATGACTACCTCAAAGGTCACAACTTGATGTAAGAATAATAATGGAGCCCAAGCATCTAGATGATCCAAAAGTCAGATGATGTGTCTAGGATAGCAAATTTGTTCGTCAAGGAGATAATCTAGTTGGATGGGTTGTTGCATAATATTACATCAGATTGCAACATGAAGTTGGCCATTTTTGGTGAACCATGTGGAAGAAATTGGATACACAGTTCAATTATAGCTCTGCTTATTATTTGCAGACAGATGGACAAACAGAGGTTGTCAATCTGCTCAGATGTCTGGTAGGAGAAAGCCTGTACAGTGAGACCATTTTCTTTTGCCAAGAAAGTAAACTGTTGCAAGGAAGATGAATAGTTGCCTGGTAGTTGGACTATTTTCTTTTTGGGAGAGCCAAATGGTTGAAGGAGACATGAGGACCAAATCTATATAAAACCATAGATCCAATGACTCGGGGCTGGCCATTCTGGGAGTTAGTAGATCATTGGTTGACTATTGTAGGATTCACATTGCAGAGAGTCTTTGTAATTGCATTGTAGTCTCTTGAGAGTTAGTAGACAAGTTCTGTAATAATATATATTTGTATTAAACTCATGGTGTTAATTCTCTTAAACATTTTTTGTGCCTTTCATTGTGTATTCTGCACATGCGATAACCAGTTGTTCATTTGATGGAAGGTGGAGTGCTCCACGGGTTGCAAGAAAAGCAAAAAAAGCAGAGAAAACATTATTATCAGAAGATAAATTCTAGTGAGCATATTTCAGAAAAAAAATATAGATACATCATCTAAACAGCAGATCAGTCATGTTGATCCTTTTGCAGCCCTAGCTGGATCTGATTTGGAAGACATGGAGGAAATTCAAGACAGCCAAACTGACAATATACATGCAAGTTGCAACGGAAGAACCTCAGAACATAACCCAGTTCAAAGGGAAAGACAGACTGATAGAGAAAGCCAATGATACAAACTGACTAACTTCCACAATGACTACCACAAAGGTCACACCTTGATGTAAGAATAACAAGTGAGCCCAAGCATCTAGATGATCCAATAGATGCTATGTTGTATAAAGAAAAGGAAATTTTCCATGAACCCCACGGAATGTAATGTCCCCTTTCAGGTTTATCTTAAAGTTCTGTCTTTAGCCTTCCTCTAAGTTGCTTCTTCAACGGATTATGGGTATTATAATGAAATGATTTATCTCCTTCACCAAATCTGCATTCTATTCTTCTTCTCAAAACTTCATATATTCTTATTCACCAATCTGCTCTTAATCCTCTTATAAATCTGCGATAAATCTGATCACAAATCTGCTATAAAGTTTGTCTTAAGTCCTCATTTAATCTTCCCACAATTTCTTCATAAATATCTGCAAATAAACTCTCAAGTTCTGCTCCTCATATGCTGTTGTACATGTGATATGTTTCTTTATCTTACCCACACCCTTTCACGTACAAGTCTGTATCTTACAATCTTTTCATACAAATCTGCATAAGATATTCTTCTTAATTCTTCATATCATCTTCTTGTGATCTCAAAATCAATGCTGTTCCAGATTACTCCTTAAGAGCATGCAATCCCTGATTATGAGAATGATTGATATAATAACATTATGCCTTAATGGGATAGCTGTTTCTGCATTCAACCTTTTTATCCAGGCGATTGACGGGGTGTTGTTCTTGAATATCATTGATTACTTATGCAGCCCGAATTAGAGGGTCAAATACTCCTTAGAAGCCATGTCGGTCTGCTATGGAAAATGATACCTATGTCTGCCAAAATCTTCCCTTTTATTATCCCCGATATGGCTAAAAGACGTGGTCTTTTAGGATGTCTCTTTTAAAGTTAATCGCTGTTCTTTTGAAATGAATGATAATCGTTGTCTTAACTAAACTAAATTATATGGGCATCGATCCTTAATAAATGAATCACTGTATATTATAATAGCTTCCTTCTTTGTACGGCAGACTCCAACCAATTATTAAACAATGAATTTTGTCTTGTAATGCTGGAGACTCCAATTCTAATACTTGTGTTTGCCTTTTTCTATCCCTTGAATAATAATTGCTGTCCTCCTTTATTCTTAATCGCTGCCAACAACATGGGTCGTGGCTTAAGGTAATTGCTGTCTTGTTTGTATGGTTTATAGTATACTTAGTTAATATTATATTATAGTAATAATATCAGATTTTATATTTGTATTTATTTATTATGGATAATAATAATTTCTAAATTGCTAGTATTTATAATATTTATTATTTGACAGCCATAATTATAATATTATTTTATGTTTTGTGTTTTATATTAATTTTATATATTTTTAATATCTATTATATCATAATGATTATAATATTTAATATTTATATTTTAATATTATAATGTTATATATAGATATTATAATTATAATATTATCTTTGATAATTATAATTATAATGGTATTGAATGGTTAATAATATCAATACGTGTCCTGTTATTTTAGTGCTATGATTTCGGGGACATGATATGGAAACTGTATTTGAATCCAACACAAACAAAGTTATGGGCAAGAAATAACATATATTGAAGGTCATAAATCAAACGACTATGCAGATTAGAGTGCTGGGACTGTTGACACCATTCAGTTAGGATAATGTGGAATCTGGATTATCTCATGAAATATGAGATAAGAATGATGTTTCAGTGGGACCTTGAAAACTTTGTATATCAATCTCATCAAACATTGCCATGGAGAATAATAACCATTTTTTTGCTCATGAATTTAAAGAGCAACAGAATAACAAAAAAACATTCCTCCTAATGGGAATAGTCTAATAGCAATTTTAGAACAACTCCAAGATAATAAAATTCAATAACCCCTACAATCTGATCATGATGGGGAATTTCAACATCATAAAGACTCCTGAAGAATAAAAAAAATGATTGAGGATTTAAGTGAAGGAGGGTGATGCTCACAAAGTAGTGGAAAATACCTCCCTGCTAGAAATGGAGTTTGATGAAGGATCCTAACTGGAGTAACAAAAGAAAAGGGAGAAGCTATATAGCTGAGAAGCTTCACAAAATAATAATTTTAGATGAATGGTTGATTTCACAAAGACATGTAAGCCCACACGTGTCCGACCACTCTCTGTAACCATTGGCTAATATCCCTTGAAATTTCTAGGAGAAAATGTTCTGCAAGCCTCAATTCCGCTTTTAAAATATGTGGCTTACCCTGATATTCAATGAAAATAGAAGTCTGGTTGAATGAAGTCAATTGAATATAGAGACAAACCGTAATCAAATTTATGGGTAAGCTAGATCTTCTCAAATTTAAACTCAAACAGTAGCACAGAAATTAATTTGGAAATACCCTCACTCAGGCTGCAATTATCAGCAAGGAACTAGATACAGTTCCGACTTAGATTAGAGATTTTGGCTTGACCAGTGTAAAAACCCAGAAAGGAACAAACTTCTTTTGGGAAAGTAGTCTGGTTGAATGAAGTCAATTGAATATAGAGTCAAACCGTAATAAAATTTATGGGTAAGCTAGATCTTCTCAAATTTAAACTCAAACAGTAACACAGAAATTAATTTGGAAATACCCTCACTCAGGCTGCAATTATCAGCAAGGAACTAGATACAGTTCCGACTTAGATTAGAGATTTTGGCTTGACCAGTGTAAAAACCCAGAAAGGAACAAACTTCTTTTGGGAAAGTAGTTGGAATGGTATCCTACCCTTGACACTAGAATTTTTTTGAGAGCTTATAGCATACTCTGCAAACTCAGGGCTATAACAAACTTTCTGGTTGTTTGCATACTAGCAATACTAAGAGCGTTTAGAATTTGGTTTTGTTACATATAGGAAATCAGATTCCTGAGCTGGTGAAGTATCTTCTTGCACCTGTTGCCTTTGTATCGATAATTCGGTCCAACAACGGGGGACAAAATGATATTACATAATACTTGATCAGGTCAGCATACAGTAGCTTCTTACTTACATTACTCTATGTCAGTTAAACTTCACTCTTAATAAAAAATTGGATTCAAGTATGGAACAACCAGACATGGTCTAAGATCCAAGCTCTTGAATGGTTTGTCTTATATGGTAAGATTCGTACAACTGAAATTTACAGAAGCGAGGATGGAGTGGTCCTTTGATTTGTCCTAATTGTAATCAGGATGCAGATTTCATTCCCCATCTGTTCCTCTTCTTTCCTCTGGCTGAGGTTATTTGGAAGATTGCCTATCTCTTTTAACAGTTCTAAGCCACAAATTCCTCAATTTCTTAAGTCCTCTCAAATTGAAGAAGTAGAACTTTGATATACAAATTATCAAATGGATGCATAATATTATGTACCTACCAGATATATATTTAAGACAATGTAAAATCTTACATATTGAATATAAAATAAAAGATAAAATATCAAATTGATAAAAAAATATGTAGTGATAGGGTATGCATATGACTAAAGGGAATGATGATAAGTTGCAACCCTGTGAAAGGATAGGTTAAGTTTCTAAATAGCAACTGTTGCTAATGAACTACACTTCATAGTTATATAACATGCCTTCTCATGTTGGAAAGGCATCAATGTAGTAGTCACCCTACCTTTTTTTTTTCACTTCCCTTCCAATATTCAGTTAATAGACATTCCATCCAGTAATTTGCGTGGTTGACAGAAATAATGTTTCATTTGTGATGTTCTGAGTTGTTTGGTTTGAGGAGTTTATATACTCATGTTTAAAAACAAATATCCATGCTCAAACTTAATAATCATAGCAAGTAAAGTTCAGGTGCAAACTGTAACAACAAAAGTAATGGAATCTTGGTGTAATAAGGTTGCTGATATGACAGCAGGATACATAAATTAGGATATGCAAGATTTCTGACCTTTTTACATAGATAATCAATGGAGTTTGACAGTAATATGAGCTTCCAGCATTTGCCAGCATTGATGACTATTTTTTACCAATTCTACAAACCTTCCATCCTCTCCAATACTCATGCCATGGGTCTGCAATGTGCTCCCATACCCACAAATGGTGTACCTAGCCTTCACATGTGCTCCCATACACCAACAGCAGCCTTATATTCTCATGCCCAGCTATAGGTGATGAACGGCTATCAATATGAAGGGACCGGCAGTCTCTAAACCCTTCAACCTTCAAAATGAGCCTCATGTCTATCCTAGAAGAGCTTCAACCCTTCAAAAAGGTCACCTCTACTGCCCAGCAAGGAGTTTAGCCACTTATCCAATCGCTGCAACCTGCTCAAGGTAGTCCAACATTTAATTATCTCTAACGCCTCATATCTGGCTCATCAATGGCGGCTACCATACATTTCCAACATTCTGAAGCATTTATATTCTGGTCAACCAGCATTGGAGGAGAACACCACGTCCACCATAAACCCACGATATGCAGTCCAAACTCATCAACTATTCCAAACATGAATCGAGCCTCCCTATTTCACTTGATGTAATAGTGGCCAACCATAAACAACTAATTTTCAAAGCATGGTGTCCTTATTCCCTAGCAATGTTTTCAATATTTCCAAACTCCAAAATAGTTTGTCTTCCGGCAACCCTTTGCAAAAACTCTATCAATTTTGTCTTAACTACAAGACTTCACAAAATTGCAAATCTTCAATCATATGTAATGTCCCCATTTTTGGGTTCTCTTGCATTGCAGTTGGTACCAACCTTCTAGGTGTGTGTCAGCCTTATCAGAGGAGTTATTTGATTTTACTAGTGAGCTCAGATGGTCTAGAGGACCTGTATGAGACTTTTCAAAGTTATTTCCGGCTTCTAGTGTGTTCTCCAAGATTCTTGGAGATGCGTCTATTTATAGTAAGTCACCCTATTGAGCTCGATTCTCAATATTCATCTCCAGTATCGCTCTTGTGCAATAGTTTTGGATCTCGATGCTTTTCGACAGTTTCCACAATTGGGGTGTGCATTAATGGCTTTATTTTAATTATATTACTAAGGTTGCTTAATATTATTTAAATTATTTAAAAAACACCTTAGTGTTATAATTTGTTGGAACCAGGATGAAAAGATTTAATTGTTGGGACATTGATAAAGTGGCTTTATGTGCTAGGAATAATTAAATAATGAAATAAATCACTTTTCGGAATATATGGCTTGTTTAATTAATAAAGTGATTATATATTGAGTTTTCCGAAAAGTTCTCGGGAAACTTATAAAAGGAGATATGGAGAGCTCTTTGGATTATGTGGTTTATTCTATTTTCGTTGATTAAAACTCTTATGGCTTTGGGAGATCGAACTTGGTTCATATCAACCTTTTGGAGGACAAAAACCCTCTTGGAGAAGATCAGTTTCGGTGGTGAGACTATCCACCCTGGTTGGTATAGGTGGAGTCATTCAAATTTGCAGTTGGGTTCATCATCTAGAGATTTTCGAAATTTGCCAAGTCCCAAGGCAAATTTCAAAGATATATTTTGATATTTTGAGTCATCTGCAAAAGAAGAAACAAGGTGATATATTTATTAGTTAGCTGCAGTTAACACAACTTATTTTGTTCATAGTTCATGGTACATGGTTGGACCATATTTCTATGGGAGCTGTACCTTTTTGTAAGTGAACAAGTAGCATAATGAAGTGCCATAATCAACGAATACTATATTATTTTTTTGTTAGCAGCTATGGGCAAGGAAAAATCAATGCCATACCTTTCACATTAAAGGCACCGTAGAGTTTGAAATTTCAAAGGAGAGTTGATAAATCTTTTTTAAAGCTTGCGCACCCAAGGAAAAGGAATATTGAGGGTGTAATGTCCCCATTTTTAGCACTGCACTTCTCAGTGATTGATGGCCTATTCCCGGAGTGCTGTCGGCTAGTCAGAGGCAGAATTAGGGTTTTCGACTGTTTGGTGGGTTCTCTTGAAGATTCAGGGTTCTGCTTGTTAGAGTTTGGGATTTTGGATTTTGGATTCTTTCTGGGTTTTCAGAGAGCTTTGCAATGGTGGCGCATGCATTGCATTCTGAGCAACTTCTTGAATTTACTATTCTTAGTAAATTCTATATTTAGCAGTGGTCCAGTCAGCACCAGCTCAGTCAACTTTCCTTCACTTGCAGTTCATTGGGTGATCATGATTTTTGGCTTAAAAGGTTTATTTTGGAGAAATAAGTTATTTAAAGTCAATAATGTTTTATTTTATAAAATAACCCCTTGTCCTAGCAATATGACTTTAAGTCATTTTAAAGAAGGGGACTTTGAGGGTTATTCTCTCATGAGGAACATATTGCGACTTTTCCTAAAGTTAATTGCTCAAGTGGAATTGGACGCCAACCTTGAGAGATGTTATATTATTTTAAAAGTGATTTTTATCTCTAGAGGAATGGGACGCCATTTAGAGGGAGCAGATAAAACAAAGTCAGAAAACCTAAAAGTGTCTTGTGGTGGGACGCACTTCTTAGGGTTTTCAAGAGATCTTCTCAAAGGTCTTTATAAGGAGGCTACTTCTATTCTTTTGGATTATCTTTTGTCTACAGGAATGTTATGCTGCCGGATTGGCTTTGGGATTGCTTCGAGGAATGTAAGCCTCCTAGCTTGGCTCTACTTCTTGCTTGGAAAACAGCAACTAGTTGAGAGGTTTGAGTGTTATTGATTGTCTTTTCAGTTATAGTTGGTTTCCTATCCTTTGTAGTTGAGTTATATCATTTTCTATCAATTCCAGAGTTGCTGGTCATGACTGCTGAATGTATGTTTCTGTTCACAAGTCTCAAATCTTAAACATTCTTGTTCTGGGTATTGTCTCATTGTGTTTCCCTGTTGGAGGCAACCCTTCATGAATATTTGCAGATTTTAATATGAAGTATATGATTTTATAAAGCAAATTCGTCATTCCTTGAAGGCCGCACTTTCTGGAGTGCCTTGGGACTCGTGCCAGTAATTAATAGCTACTTTTAGCTGCCATTTCTTATTACTAAACTAGGCGCCATCCTATTGTAGGGCTATTGCATCAAACTTGAAGTCTTTTGGGTCAGTTTAGAGTGATATACGAGCAATTTAGTGGGTTACAGGCATGCTGGTTTTACATTTAAAAGTGCAGATCTGTATAGATCAGAATCTTAAATCTGGTTCTTGAGTGAAGAAATCAGTCTTGGTATTTCCATTAAGCAAGGAGAAACCTCTTATTAGATGCTCGTTGAATTATTCTAACTCTATGCTCTTGGCAGGCGAATTCTTTTCACATTGTAAGCTGAACAGTAGTACTGTCAACATCTTTCTCTAATTCTTGCTTATCATGTTGTGTAATGATTACTTTACTTTCTGAAGCTGCATTGTATTTCTCTATATCTCCGTCATATAGTAGCTCCCATTCCGTCTCGGGTTGGAAAGCACATTCTTGACGTCGAGTACTTCAGCATTCTTGCTTATTTCCCTTAACTGCATTGTAATTCCTTTTATCTCCGCCATATGGTCGCCTCATTACCATACTGGATTGGGTAGCACATACTTGGTGTCGAGTTTGCTTTCAGCACTTGTAGTGGTAGAAGATCCTCTGACCATATGATCGTCCTTCGCGGACACATTCTTGGTTAGAGTTACCTTCAGTTGCATTTTGTTTAAGGCACTGACGATCCTCTTGCCATATGATAGCCTCTCTCTTGTTGAGATTGAGTGCGCATTCTTGGCAATGAGATATTTGTAACTGCTGGTTTGAATTATCTAATCCTAACGGGTGCTCTCTGCATTGTTGAGTACTTGGTAAAAATTGAAAAAAATTGGCTCGGTATATTTCAGAGGGTTGATGTGGCCTTATGGAAGTCAAAGCCAATTTCCAAGTTGTAATGTCCCCTTTCTAGTCAGTGGATTGGGAGTTAGGGTTAGCCTATGACCTTGGTCCCCATAGGATAATGAGACGTTTAGGGGAGCCTTTGGAGGGTATTTAGGTTCTTCAACATGCTTGGGTATCGCATATACATCTCAGTGACTCAGTATTTTGATTGGTGGGCCTTCTGAAGGTAGTTCTAGAGCGCATTGTTCATACCTACTATTTATAGCAAGTTATACTAGGATTAGTGGTCGCCATGATAGTAGTTGGAAATCGTGTTTGGATCACTCTTAGGGGTTATTGTCAGATTATTATTGAGAGTTGACAATTTAATTAAATTATTAAAGTCAAATTACTTTAATAATATTAGTTATTAAAGTGACTTTATAATTTAATGCTATGTTACCGGATTCGCCTATATAGGCCCCGGGTTCGGTTCGGGTCCGGAATTCGGGTCCGGTCCGCCCGAATTCGCCTGTGGGTCCGAAAATGGGCCTGTGGGTTCGGCCAGGGTTCGGACCCCTGACTGTGGGTCCGGCCAGGGTTCGAAAATTTCGAACCCGGGCAGAATTTCACGCCCAGCGCGATTTTTAACACGTTTTTTGAATTTTTTAATATTTTTTTGACATTTTTTTTGACTTTTAAATAGTTTTTTATTCTTTCTAACCCTAATACTTGCCTCAAAAACATGAAATAGGTAAAGTGAAACTCATTTTACCAATTTGTGAATGAGAAAAAAGGATTTTTTGCCTCCATTGCTGAACTTACTCTTTTGCTTGCACAAGCTGGAATAGACTTGAAGGCTGATCGTAGATTGTTCAAAGTTGATTGTTGTGCTATTCCTAAGCACTTGCAAGTGTCTATTCGTTGCTAAGAAGATCGTAGAGCAAGATTTCTTCAAAAGAGGTAGGTTCTTTGAAGTTTTTGATTATTTTTTTTACATTTTTTTTCACAAGTGAACTTCAATTCTTTTGTTTTGTTTTTTAGTTATTGTTTTGTTTTACTTTTCATTCCTCTAAATGTCTATAACACATGTTCAATTTTTTCATTTTTTTGAAATTAATTAAGTCTTTTACTTTCAAATTCAATGAATCAATACCAAAATTTCAATATGTTGTGCCTTAGGTATTCACTATTCCGTATTACAATGGCAACCGGTACCTCCTCAGGCTCAATCCAATCTCGTTTCAAAATAAACCCATCCTCTCCCCTTTGGAAATATGTAGAAATGGTTCGGCAACTTCCAGGTGGTGGAGGATATATTTGGATTTGTAGTCATTGCAATGTTCAATATTCGAGCTCATACAGTCGAGTAAAAGGGCATTTGTGCGGGATCCCTGAAACAGGCATCAAGAATTGTCCAGGTGAAGACAACGAAGGCATTCCAAAAGATATAGTGTTGAAATATATTGCTGAGCAAGAAAAGGCAGACCAAAAAACAACCAGTGGTAAAACAAGCCATCCTTTGAAGAAAGGATCTCGATCCATGAAACCCCCTACACCACCTTCTTATTATCCACCTACAGAAAGCCATCCATTTATGGACATCCCTCAAGAGCAAACCATGCCCTCTTCAAATAAAAGATCTAAGGGACCGTTGGAAGCTTCATTTCAAAATGAGGCAAGAGAGATTGCTGATCAAGACATAGCAAGATGTGTCTATGCCAATGGATTGGCATTCAATGTTGTTCGTTCACCATATTGGCAAAAAATGGTGAAATCTATTAATGAGGCTCCAAAGGGGTATAAGGGCCCAGGTTTTGAGAAGGTGCGTTGCACCTTATTGGAGAAAGAGGTGAAACATGTAGCAGACTCTTTGAAGCCCATAAGGGATTCGTGGATCGAAACAGGGGTGACCATAGTTTCTGATGGATGGAAAGATGCAAGAAATCGCCCATTGATCAATGTTATTGCTGTGTCCCCTAAAGGGGCAATGTTTTTGAGAGCAGTGGATTGTGAAGGACAGGTGAAAGATGGTCCATTTATTGCTGACATCCTTTGCCAAGCTATTGAAGAAGTGGGCCATCAAAATGTTGTGCAAGTTGTAACCGACAATGCCAAAAATTGTAGGGCTGCTGGGTTATTGGTTGAGGAGAAGTATCCACACATTTTTTGGACACCTTGTGCTGTCCACTCCCTCAATCTAATGCTACAAAAAATTGGATCCAAAATTGAATGGATCAAACAGGTGTATGCGGAGGGCGAAGACATCCAAATGTTTGTCACCAACCACCATATGACGCAAGGAATGTTTAGACAATTCTCTAAATTGGAGTTGTTGAAGGTAAGTTAATTCTCAATATTTTTAAATTTTTGAATTTTCTTTTAATTTTAATTTTTAAATTTTGATTTTTATATTTAAATTATATTTTAATTTTAATTTTGATTTTCAAACAGGTTGCCGAGACCCGTTTTGCCTCCAACACAATTGTGTTGAGACGACTTATAAAGGTTCGTGAGGCACTATGTGCCATGGTAATCAGCCCTAATTGGGTTGTATGGAGGCAATCTAGCAATGAAAGGGCAAATAGGATCAAGCAAAGGGTCCTAGATGATGGTTGGTGGGATCGTGTTGAGTATCTCGTCAGTTTCACCGAGCCCATACTGAGCATGATCCGTTACACTGACTTGGATAGACCTTGTTTGGGCGAAGTATATGATGGTATTGACTCAATGATTGAGAAGATGAGATCCATCATCAATGCAAAAGAGGAAGATCCTGAAGAAAAATTCTTCAAAGAGCTACAGGAAATCATGGTTGATAGATGGAACAAAATGACCACTCCCTTGCATCTTCTCGCTTTTGCATTGAGTCCCAAATATTATAGCCCTGAGATACTTTCTACTTCATCAAGAGTTGCTCCATATAGGGATGGTGAAGTGGCCCAAGGGTACAAGGCAGCAATTCGTAGAATCTTCAGTGATCGTGACCAACGTGATCGAGTGAGGGCTGAGTTTATGGCTTTTGCATGCTCTGGGAGTGTTGATCAGAATATGGATGCTCTTCGAGACAAGTGTAGGGTGGCTGCTCATAGTTGGTGGTACTTCCATGGGCAAGAATACATGCACCTCCAACCTATTGCAATAAAAGTTTTATCCCAAGTAAGTTTTATAATTTATATTTGTAATTTTAATTTTAAATTTTAATTAATAATTTTGTTTAGTTAATTTTTGTAACTCTTAACTATTTATTAATTTAATTTGGTCTTAATAGGTTGCTAGTTCATCCTCTTCTGAGAGGAATTGGAGCACATACTCCTTCATCCACTCAATAAAACGCAATAGGCTACATTCAAAAAAGGCTGAGGACTTGGTGTATGTGCATTCAAACTTGCGCCTCCTTACACACAAACATAGTTCTTACAAAGAAGGAGACACAAGGAGGTGGGATATTGAGCCAGAGCAGCTTGACTTGGATGCTTCCACAAGTCACTTAGCTGCACTTGATATTGATGATGACTATCAGCCTGAAGCAGCTACTACTGAGCATGAGAGCGGTAGTGTTAGTGCTAGTGGCAGTGCTTGTGCGAGTGCCACTAATGCTATTTGTGGTTCTACACAAAATTTAGCATCTAATGATGCTGATGATGCTGCTTTTTTTGATGACCCATATGATTCAGATTGATCAATGATCAATAATTAATAATTATTAATGGCTGATTGTAAACTTTAATTTATAATTCTATATCATGACATTTGACTTTTGAGTATAAAGTGGTGGTGTATTTTTGCTATGTTATTTGACTATTAATATGGTGGTGTATTCTGAACTTAATTACTGCTGCAAATATGTATATATTTCTGATTTTTATATGTTTTTGTATTACCGAACCCAAAACGAACCCAAACGAACCCAAACCCAAAAAAAAAAATCCCGAACCGGCGAACCGGGTTCTCGAACCCGAACCCGAACCCAAAACTGAACCGGTAACTTAGATTTAATGTTATAAAGTGACTTTTAATATAGTAACTTTATAATTTGGCATTATAAGGAGAATAAAGTGACTTTTAATAAAGTAATATATTTTAATGTCAGTTTATGAATATTTTATTAAAAAGGCACATGTTTTAAAAAAAAAAAATTATTTAAAGAATTACATGGCCAAAAGTGGCGTTGGATTTTGAGAGGAGAATTATATTATTTTTTAAAAGTGAATTGCCAAAAGGTGGGCATTGGGTTTTGAGAAGGTTAAAAAGCAAAAGAAAATGATTATTCATTCATTCATTGTTTATTTGCAAAAATGGAGAGAGCTAAGCAATAGGGTTTGTTGGTTTGGAGAATCAAGCTATTTTGAAGATGAAATCCCTCGAATAGGACATAGTTTGTAGGTGTGAGAGACCACCCAAGGACTCTTAATTGAATAATCTCACACAGGGATTATTATTTGAGCATTAGAGGATTTAGGGAAAGAATAATTTAGAATTACAAAGTTTCTTTGCATATCAGAAATAAAGGGTTCTTGGTTAATAATTGCAGATTGCACTTCTACAATTGGTACGTGATAATTGGCAGTTGCTGCATACCCTTTTCTGGCACATGGGAGATCTTCAAACAGGCCATACAAGAGCAGATTGCTTGCATTGACTTGGCCGTACAATTCTACAGTGTTAACAGGGGTTTCAAACAGCAAAAGGATACCATCTAGTGGCATGTGTGGGTTCTTGATCAGGCCTTACAGCCTGAGTTGGATGTGTGACATTCAAGATCAAATCAGTCCGTTTTAAAAGAAGCAAACATTCAGATTGGTGGCTTCTAGGGTTTAAGATCAGATCTGCAGTAGTTTTGAGGTGCAATTGAAACATTTTGGTGAGTGGCACTTAGGGTTTTGTGGATCAGATTTGATGGTCAACTAGATTAGACCTGTAACTTTGCTAATCAATAAATGGGTATGTTTTGAAAACATTCTAAATGCAATAATATCAATTGGGTTCCTTTCTATTTGTGTGTTTCCTTATTATTTTAGCATTTCCACATTTATTTCTTTATTTGCATCATATCTGGCAAAAACACAAAAAATCAGAAAAAAAATCAAACAAAAAAAAATTCAAATCCAAACCCCAAGGGGACATCATAGTGGTATCAGAGCACAAAATTTTTTGCCATCCTGTGTAGTTAATTCATGAGTGAGAAAGAATAGACATATCATAGAGGTTTAAGACCATGGCAACCTTCGTAGCTGCCAAAAGGTGAGACTATTTCAGGAGTTTTGGGTATTCACAGTTCTCTAGGTTTACCCAGGTGTGCTTCTAGTGATAGTGAGAGCATTACTAGAGCCATGACAGATAGAGAAAAGAGACATGCTAGCTCCCTTAGCCCCAACTCTAGAACAAAGTGGAAGTTTGACACTATGCTGGACATGATGGCAGATCTCTTGCATAAAATGAATTAGAACACTACCCTTGGCCATACAATGCGTCTTGAGGAGATGGGTTGCTCCCATGAACAACTTGAGGACAGGCAAAGGACCCCACTCTTCCCCACATGTAGGCCCCTACAATCTACTTTCACACATAGGACTTGTTAGAAATATTGTCATTGATGTTAAAATATGAAGGCAGATGGCTCATATTGTCATTGAGGTCAAAGTGAAAATGGTGGAGTCATTTGTGTCAAGATAAGCATGACTATTTAGTTGAAGATCCATTAATAAAAGATCAGATTGAAATCCAAGATCAAGTAAATCTGAAGAAAGGAGTGTAGACAATATATTTGGAGATCAGATTGAAATCTCCAAGATTATTTATCCTCTTGGAGATATGAAGCACCTTCGATCAAGTTTTAAAGATATAAAGAACCTTTCATTCATAATACGTACTGCAGCAAGTTATGAAGAGCTTTTTATGATTTTCATACGTATAGCAGCATATAAAGAACAGGATATGCAAAAGAAATCATCAGATTCAGTTTTATGCTCACCTGTTTCAGGCTCAAGTTGAGATTTGAAAGAAGAATCTGACCAGATATGGTTAAGTCTTTTAACGATATTCGATATATTGCCAAAGCACAAATATTGTAATGGAAATATGATCTGGAGTGAAACAAACTATAAAATCAATACAAAAGCAATACGTATTTGTTAAAGACAACGTGCGAATGAAGAAGGTAGTGTAATCTGTATTAAGGAGATAAAGCGAGCATTTGTTAAAGACACGATAATCTGTATTAAGGAGTTATAGCAAGCATTAAGAAGCATTAGAAAGATATGATTTAGTTAATCTGAAAAATCACGTACTAATAAAGAGTTGCTACGGGAAAAAATCAATATTAAAAAGACACGATTCAGTCAGATGAAAAGGCACGTTTTTATTAAATCAACAAAAGATTTGAACCTGTTCAGTAAATCAAATTGTTTCTTCCAAAATACAAATGTGTTTTGTTAAGTCGAATGACACAATGAAGAGAGGCGGCTGGTCAAAGAGTCTAAAAGACGTATTTGCTAAAGACGTCTCTTCTAAGAAACACGATCATTGTGAAGAGTTGATAGTCCATTGAGAAACGCTGCAAAAGGTGAAGACTTCTCTCTTTGAAAAGATACGATCTTTCTAAAAGAAACTAGTTTTGAATTGACTATCCTGGAGGGCCACGTCTTTATGAGTAACTCGACTCTACAGACTAATAAAAGCAGAAGTAAAAGGGTGCGATTCATTCTTGGAATGATATGATTAAGATAAACAAATAATTCTGAAGCGGTTCCTTGAAAAGTGCAGTATATGAAAAGATAGATTTGGAGAGATTTTTCAAAGGATACAAAATCAAGAAGTACTCTTTCATCAAAAAGTTGCAATTTTTGAGTAACATATATATTCAATGTTCATTTCAGTTTTGGATGTGTGGTTGTAGAGAATAAGTAGTTCAGTCAAGAGTCCCATCTTCTTGTGTGGGCTTAGGGTGATATCTTTCATCACATAAAGCAGATTGGAGGATAGGGACAGTGCAGATCTGATTGAAGGCAGTCATCTTACATCCATCAAGTCAAGGTTTGGTGCCTTGCATTAGGGGTTGGTGCTCCTCGTAGGTAGGTGCCTACTAAATTTGTAAAGGTTTAGGTGTTCCTTGTAGGTTGTATCCTACTAAATCATCTTTCTTGTAAATCTAGTAGGTTGGTGCCTACTTCCTTGTAAAAATCATTTCAATAAGGTTGTGTCAACTTGTGTAAATTGGTTCATATCAAAAGTTGATTGTAATAAGTTTGAAAAAGATTAATAGTTAAAAGTGTGTGTTGATTTACTGATTCACCCCCCCTCTCAGTAAATCTTTTGTGCTCTTCAGGACTGAGGTACATAGGAGTAGCTTCCCGAATAGTAGGTGTCCATGGTTGATGAAGTTAGGGTTAGCCATGCAGAGTATATTTCACTTCCTCCTGATATTAGGAATTTATTGACTTTTGAGCAATTCTTGAACTAGCGGAGATAGAGAGCAGTGGCAGTTGGCAGGTTAGAGACCAAAGCACCATAGGGGACCAGAGACTTCCGGTAGGAAATGGGAAAGATAAATTTGGAGTATTTCGATGGTGGAAGTAGATGCACAACATGTACTTGGGTTCAAAAGTTAGATAATTACCTCTCCTGCCCATGCCTGAAGAAGAGGCAATTAGGTTTGCCACGTTGCATTTGGATGGCTTGGCTCACGAGTGGTGGTACCATGGATTGGTAACATTGGGGGCACAAGTCCATTATTTCATATGATGAGTTTACTAATAAACTCATCAAATGCTTTGATAGGAGAGATCCAAAGGTTTTCTTTTGAGAGCTTGCACAACTTAAGCAGACTGGATCATTGGAGTCTTACATTTTTGAGTTTTAGAGATTATCAATGATGGTTACGGGCATCATAGAGAGGAGATTAGTGGTACTCTTCAATGAAGGTCTTTTGGAACCTTTTACGTGGGTGGATTAAAGGCTTTGATATCCTCCCTCATTACAAGATGCTATGAAGAAGGCATGAGACATGGAGCTTGCTGCCCCAAAAAGCAAGTTTCTATCAAAACCATTTTGTTTTTCAAAGGATAAGATGCAAAATAAATTTTCAGACCAGCAAAGGAAACAATTACAAAAACTCAATGATAACACCATAAAAGACTTGAGAAGACAAAAATTATGCTTTAAATGTAGAAGACCTTGGGAACCGGGTCATAAGTGTCCTTCCAAGGGTGATGTAAATCAGATGGAATACTTTTTTGCTAATGAAACTAATTCTGAAAATTCAGAACAGCAGTCTGATCGGGAAGAAAATGAAGAGGAAAGTGCATCTGAAGAGTTAGAAAAAGAAAAGGAAGAAGCACCACCTATAGCACAATTCTTGAGCATTTAGTGAGAAGGGACTTTTAGGATTAGAGGGATCTTGAGTGGGCAGCGTATGATCACTTTTCTCGATACAGGGGCCACTCATAACTTCATAGATGAGGGGCTGGTTGCTAGATGTGGCCTCAAGACTGAGGAATTTGAGGGATTTAGGGTGAGAGTAGCTGATGTTTTCACTCTCAAATGTAATCGGAGGATCCCAAATCTCACATTGCAGCTGAATGACTATGAGTTCCAAGCTGATTTCTATGTTGTTGGCATGGGAGAGATGGATGTTGTACTTGGGCATGAAATGGTTTCATTCTACTGGGGACTTTATCCTCAACTTGCGAGCTATGGAAATGAAATTTGAGGTTAATGGAAAAAAACATGTGTTGAGGGGTATGTCAGAGGGGAGTCTTCGGGTTATTTCACTTAGGAGGGCAGAGAGATTGATCAGGCGTGATCAAGTTGAGTGGGCTGCAGAGTGTTTCACCTTGCCATCACAGGTAGAGCAACAAAAGCACAATTATCCACCAGACATACAAGCATTGTGGGACAAGCACAGTAAGGTGTTTGAGAGCTTACCACATGGGAGACCTCCCAATAGGGGAATTGAGCACATTATAGAGTTAGAGGACGACACCAAGCTAGTCATTATCACTCCCTACTGGAATCCCAAGAAGATGAAGGATGAGATTGAGAAGACGGTAAAGGAACTTCTGGAGATGCGTCACATTAGACCTAGTAAAAGTCCTTTTGCATCTTTCGTTGTTCTGGTGAAGAAAAAAGATGGCACCTTGCGGATGTGTATCGATTATAGAGCATTGAATAAGAGGATAATTTAAAACAAGTACCCAATTTTGCGGATTGATGAGTTGATCGATGAGTTGTACGGAGCAAGTTTTTTCTCCAAGATAGATCTTTGATCCGGATATCACTAGATTCGGGTTAGAGAGGAGGCTGTGGAGAAGACAATGTTTTGTTGTTATTATGGACACTTCGAGTTCCTAGTTATGCCTTTTGGCCTAACCAATGCTCTCGCTACTTTTCAGTCCTATATGAACAGGGTCTTCAGGGATTAGCTGAGGAAGTTAGTGCTTGTCCTCTTTGATGATATGTTAGTCTTCAGTAAGACTTGGGATGATCATTTAGCACATCTGGATTTAGTGTTGGGCACTTTGGAGAGAGAGTCTCTATATGCCAAGGAATCAAAATGTGACTTCGGCATGAGAGAGTTGTTGTATTTGGGGCATATCATCAATGCTGAGGGAGTCAAGATGGATCTAGAGAAGGTGAAGGCTATAGTTGACTGGCCTCCTCCCACGAATCTCACACAGCGTAAGGGATTCTTTGGGCTATGTGGTTTCTACTCTTTGTCAAGGGCTTTTCATAGCAGGCAGCCCCACTTACGGACTTGATGAAGAAGGGGGCATTTATTTGGACTCCAAGGGCACAACGGTGCTTTGATAAGTTCAAATCGTTGATAAGCTCATGTCCGATACTTGCTATTCCAGATTTCACACATCCTTTTGAGCTACAGTCTGATGCCTTAGGAGAAGGCATTGGTGCAGGCTTGATGCAGGATAAGCATCCTATTGCATTTGAGAGCAAGAAACTTCAGGGTCCTGAGAGGAGTTACAACATTTATAATAAGAAAATTTTAGCCATAATGCACGCCTTGTCTAAATTCAGACGGTACTTGGTGGGCAGAAAATTTGTGAAGACAAATCATAATAGCTTGAAGCATTTCCTAAGTCAGTGTGACCTCTTGGCAACAAAAATGGGTCAGCAAGTTGTAGGCATGTGATTTTGACATAGCTTATGTCAAGGGTAAGAAAAATGTAGTTGTTGATGCTCTTTTGAGGAGACCTTACTTGTGCTCTCTAGGTGAGGTTGTAGATGATTGGAGAGATTTGATTGCAGCTGAGTATGCTAAGGATAAGTGGGCTTCCGATCTCATTGATGGTATAGCTGTAGATGATAGATACACCCTTGTAAATGGCCTCATCATTTACAAAGGGGGGATTTTTCTTGTGCTTGAATCCTCTATGAAGAAGAGGATAATGAGAGCCTTTCATGATGTCCCTATGGAAGGTCACCCAAGTTATTTTAAAGCCTATAAGAAGATTAGGGAACGATTCACTTGGAAAGGGCTCAAATCAGAGGTACTCAAATATGTGAGAGAGTGTCCTACATGCCGGCAGAACAAACATGAGCACTCTCTCCCTGCAGGATTATTACAACCCCTACCCATTCCTAATCGGAAGTGGGAATGCATATCCATGGATTTTATCATGGGGTTGCCCAAAGCCCAAAGCAAGGACTGTATATATGTTGTTGTTGATAGACTCATAAAGTTTGCACACTTCTTTCCAATTTCAGCGACCTACACAACAACGTAGGTTGCTGATTTGTTTTTCAGAGAGGTATTCAGATTACATGGGTTGCTTGAGCGATTGGGACAACAAATTCATGAGTCATTTTTGGTAGGGAGCTATTTAGACTCAGTGGCACAGAACCAATGTTCCACGGGGATGCGTCCCCCCCAAAAAAACCCGTGTTTCGTAGAGGGGGACGTTTCAGAGACTTGGGGACTTGGGGGGGACGTCCCCCTACCAGCCCACCACCAGCGCCACCATCTCACCACCAGTGTCACTGTCTCCAAGACGTCACTAGGACTTTGAGGATGCTGGGGTGTCCTCAAGACGTCTAGGGGACTCCTAGTTGTCTCCAAGATCTATAATTCTTATATTTATACATCTTTTTATAACTATTTTTTCAAGTACTATATGTATTTCAGCACCCAGCTGCCCCCCCGCCGCCGTCCCCCTGCCATCCCCTCGCCACCCCCAAACTTAGACCCCCTGTCCTCGCGTCCCCGAAATGCATCCCCCCCGTCCCCCCATCCCTGTCCCCGAAACCCCATGGAACACTGCACATAACTCACTCCGAGCACGAGCTACCACCCGAATACGGATGGGAAAACATAAATAATTAATAAATGGGTGGAGGGATACCTCAAGAACTACATTGCAGGGCAGCAAAAGGCATGGGTCAAGTGGCTGCATTTATGCGAGTATTGTTACAATACAACATACGACATGTCTATACAAATGTCACCATTCATGTCACTCTATGGCTATGACACTCCTAACTTCTTGGACTTGTTATTTGGAGATAGTAGGGTGCTTAGCACCAAGGATTTGTTATAGGACAGCTAGGCATCATGAGATCCTTGAAGGAGAATATACAAAAGGCACATAATCGACAAAAACAGTATGCAGATCAGTGTAGAGTTGAGCGTTCCTTCGAGGTGGGTGACATGGTATATCTTATGTTGCAGCCTTACAGACAATCCACTCTTAGGAAGAGTGGCATCGAGAAGATTAAGCCATGTTACTATGGTCCATTCCCAGTCTCCAAGCGGATTGGAGAGGTGGTTTATGAGTTGGAGTTGTTGGCAGAGAGCAGGGTACACAATGTGTTTCATGTCTCACGCCTCAAGAAGGAAGTGGGGCACAACGTGACACCTTCTACTACATTACCACCCTTGGATGAGGAGGAGAAATTGGTTCTTATTCTCGAGGTTATCATTGATACCAGGGAGCACAAATTGAAGAGAGTTATTAGGGAATACTTGGTAAAGTGGAAGGACCTACCAGTAGAGGATGCAACCTGGGAGAACAAGGAGATATTTATAATGTCCCCTTCCTAGACAGTACCGTCGTGTCAGTGGTTAGCCTATTATCCAGATCCTCGTAGGTTGGTAGATGTGTTTAGAGGATCACTTGAGGCAGTTATCCAGCGTTGGGAACATCACTCCAGCGGTTGATTTAGGTTTGGGCCTTTGCAGACTCTTTTAGAGTGGTTTTTCAGATACTTACTATTTATAGTAAGTCAGTTAGGCGAAAGCTGCTATTTTGGGCAGGGCACCTGGTTCAGCTAGTCAGCTCAGTTTCGACCCAGTTTGATGATTTGATGAACATACAATGTTTATTTGGGCATTTAATATTTATTAAATGTTTATTAATTTGACTTTATAATATAAAGTCACTTTAATGAAATATTAAAGTTATTAAATGGCAAATTATAAAGTATTTTAATACTTTATAAAAGAGGGGTTAAAATAATAATTAAAGGAGCATTTAATTATTAATCAAAAGAGGACGCCATTTATTAAATATTTGTCCTAAGTCAAAAAGGGCGAAATTAATCATTTATTTAAATGATTATTAAAAGATTGCTTTGGGTCGAATTCTTGAAAGGAGATATATATACTGCCAAGACAAATCGAACTCATTATGTTATGATCATTCAAATTTGTCTTATTCTCTCTCGGAGCATTGGAGTTTGCGAAACTAGGGTTTCTGCAGACATTCGATTTTGGAGAACGTTCCCTCTTCAGAATCAGGCATACTGAGACTATGCAATACCAGTTGAAGATTGTCAGTTGAATAACTTCACTCAGAGGTTATTACAGAGTTTCACAGTTGGTTTTCATTCAGGGTTGGATCGATTCTCTTTCCAGAAGGCGAATCTTATATTGTCAGGTTCGTTTGGGCATTTGGCACGAATATCAAGATAGTACGAAATTCCTCTTTGCTGGTACAGGCCGTACAAACACAGCAGCAAGGCCGTACAATATCCTCTCAGCCAGACGTCTTGATTTGTGAGCTTCTGCTTATTGCATCTTGAGCGCTTAGGGTTTCTGGAGTTTTGTTGTTGATCTGAGGACCTGAAGTTGGCTCTATCTTCTCAGCCGTACCTTTACTGCTTCATTGATGGCGGCTGCAAGCAATCGGGTTCCCCTTAAATAAAATATTGTTTTTCCCCTTATATGTTTGATTTAATTTATTGTATGAGTTCTGGAGATCAATCAATGTATGCGCATTCATCTGGAGAGTATTATTGATGCAAATTTATTGTTTATGAATTTATTATGGATTTTATAGTATTTTAGAGCAAAATCGCAATTTCTCTTATTTGGCAAAAACCTACAAAAAATAAAAAATATAGAAAACACAAACAAATTCAGTATTCGTAGGAAGTGTTCGGGTTGAGAGACACCTAGTCTCTTACAATATTGTAGCATCTTGAGTTGAGATTACTTGAGGACAAGCAATTTCAAGGAGGACAAACTGTAATGTCCCCTTTCTAGTCAGTGGATTGGGAATTAGGGTTAGCCTATGACCTTAGTCCCCGTAGGCTAATGAGACATTTAGGGGACCCTTTGGATGGTATTTAGGTTCTTCATCAGGCTTGGTATCCATTTTAGCATATACAACTCAGTGACTCGGTATTTTGATTGGTGGGCCTTCCAAAGGCAGTTTTGGAGCGCATTGTTCATACTTACTATTTATAGTAAGTTATACCAGGGTCAGTGGTCACCATGCCAGTAGTTGGAAATCGTGTTTGGATCACTCTCAAGGGTTATTGTTAAATTATTATTGAGAGTTGGCAATTTAATTAAAGTATTAAAGCCAAATTACTTTAATAATATTAGTTATTAAAGTGACTTTATAATTTAATGTTATAAAGTGACTTTTAATATAGTAACTTTATAATTTGGCGTTATAAGGAGAATAAAGTGACTTTTAATAAAGTGATATATTTTAATGTCACTTTATGAATATTTTATTAAAAAGGCACATGTTTTAAAGAGCAAATATTATTTAAAGAATTACATGGCCAAAAGTGGCGTTGGATTTTGAGAGGAGAATTATATTATTTTTTAAAAGTTAATTGCCAAAAGGTGGGCGTTGGGTTTTGAGAAGGTTAAAAAGCAAAAGCAAATGATTATTCATTCATTCATTGTTTACTTGCAAAAATGGAGAGAGCTGAGCAACAGGGTTTGCTGGTTTGGAGAATCAAGCTATTCTGAGGACGAAATCCCTCTAATAGGACAGAGTTTGCAAGTGTGAGAGACCACCCAAGGACTCTTGATTGAATAATCTCACACAGGGATTATTATCTGAGCATAAGAGGATTTAGGAAAAAAATAAATCTGAATTACAGAGTGTTGTACCCAAAATAAATTTTTGGCATTCTGTATAAATTGAGCTAAATCTTGTTAAAATGCCATGTTAAGTCAGTTTTAGGTCAAACCAATCATAGAATCTTGGTGGGTTTCTGTCAAAGAACACACGTGCAAAATTCTGAAAATTTGAAAATTAGGGTTTTTCGCCCCTATTTTCAGGGAAACCCCCGAAAATAGGACCTTCCCAGAAATGATTGAAAATGATTTTGATAGGATTAAAAGACTTCACGATCACATTGGTCAAGTCAGAATCATCAAAAGACATGTTTTACTCTGGTGGGTCTATTTCTATTTTTCAGGAACAAAGTTAGAACCTCTGCAGCCATTAATGGCAGATTGGCCAGTACCAGGTGCTGAAAGCTAAGCTTCAAAAGCTTCAACGACACAACCATGGCGGAAAAGGTCAAAAATGATGCTGTTTGATGAAGGAGATTCCTGAAAGTGAAAAAGGTCAAAATTTGACTAACTCTGGAAACGTTACGAAGGAGAAAACTCAAAATGCTGAAAAGAGCCTTTTTCAAGCAGGGGCGCCCATGATCTTTGAGGGTCAAATGCAGTCAGTAAGATCATCCGAAGCAGTCATTCTCGACGTTTGATTGCTGGCTCCACAGTGAAACAAACATCTAGATCATCCGATGAATAGATCACAAGCAGCGGCTGACGAAGCAAAAAGAGGCAGTTGAGGAAATATCAGGAAACCACAGTTAACGGCGAAGTTCTAAGAAAAAAGAGCCTTTTCAAAAGAAAGGCTACCTTTTTTTCGGACCTCCAGATGCTGATAAACGACAAAAGGCTTCCCAGGATAACTTTCTCAGCCCAAGTAGATCTCGGGAACGCAACTGAAAGCGTAAACATCTGACAGTGCAGTCAACGGATAATCAAGATCAAAGTATGCAACTTTTCAGACAAAGATAAATTTGCTAAAAGGTAAAAGCGCCCTTTTCAAGGAGGGGCGCCCTTGAATAAAGGAACCCTAAACTGAAATCCAGGTTTTCTGAAGACAGTCATTTTTGGCGAAGCAGAGCTGGGTACCTGATGAGACATCAAGCGAAATCATCTGACTCTCCGATCAATGAGAAATCCAAATCAAGGCACGAGAAGTCATTTCAAAAGGCTGAAGAACGAAGATCGAAAATTCACTAAGGCATAAGCAAAAGAGCCTTTTCTTGGAAAAGGCGCCCTTTCTTTTGAAGCCCTAAACTCAGCTTTTTACCATCATGCCTCCCAGGCACTCCTCTTCAGGTCAAATCCAGCTCAGCAGTGAATGTGTCAGCATCATCTCAGGATCAACAGATCAAGCCAGATTCAGGATCAAACTGAGGTTGTTCAAGAGAGAAAATAATAAAAAAACTTGCAAAAAATCAAAAGGGACGCCTTGAAGAAGTCAAAGGTCAAGTTGTTGACTAAAGTCAAGATATTTTGAGCAAAACTTGGCTAAAACACTCCACGATCAGTGGAAATCACCTTTTTGAACTTTAGATCAAGCCAAAATCACTTTTGATCGTGAGTTAGGTCCCCAAACTTGTGGATCTAAGGCTTGAGTCTATGTAATCAAGGTATAGACATCCCACTTCATTATTTCATTGCAGGTTGATGATCAAGAACAGCCATAAGCTCTCAAGGACGCCATTTACAGATCTGGCCAAGGTTTTCATCCGTTCTTCGATATTTCTTGCAGATCTGAAGCAGAAGAAGATTGCTAATCTGAGGTTGGATTCAGAGACGGATTTTCTCAGAGAGTCAGATAAAAACTTCCAATCCATCTTCTGTCTACTTCCTCTCTTCTTGTCTTAGGTTTTCTTGCACATTTCAAAAAGGTGGCAGGCTATATCAGATCATCAACTGGGTAGATTCAGCGTAATTTTCCAGTGAAACCCATCTCGTCAGATTTTCCAGAATCACCAAACTTGCCCCTTTTTGGGGGTTTTTTGAAAAAGTTTCAGAACAAAATTGAGGAACTGGGTTTGTTCAAGCATTGAAGCACCTAACAAAACCCATGTGCCAGATTTTTTCCGGAAAAATACTTCTCGGCAGGGAGCTATTTTCAGGGGTTTTTCAGAAGTTGTCTGAACACATCCGTGTTTACAGTCAACAGGCGAGTTCTTCTTCACAGAATGACAATTTGGCGTCCTTGGGCTCCAATTGAGCAACCAGACCTTGCACCAGCAACTCTCCAACCAAATCTTACACACATTGCTGGAGAGCAAACGGACATCATCAACAGTCTGCGGATCTTTATCTTTGAAAAGAATACATCTCCCGCTCAGTGGAGAGCCGCAGCAATTACTCTGGACGAAGAAGAAAGAAAGGCTGATCTTGCAGAAAAAGGACCAATATTACCACCTCCCGCGTGGTAGTAAGCACCTTGGCTTACCAGCTGCGAAGAGGTCATTCCAAGCACAGAGCCGCCAAAGTTACCAAGAGCAATAGCTTGCGCAAGAAGAGATGGCGTGTCATCAAAGCATTGACTATCCGAAAACGGAAGAAGTCAACACATGAATCAAGGAGCTGTTGACCAGAAGTGGTGATGAGGTGTCAGACACCTAGGAAGGACGTCCTACCCTCCAAGTGGCATTTATGATACTTGAGTTTGACTTGATGCCTCTTTCCAAGTCAACTCAAGAAGGCATTAAATGTAGTTGGAGTTAACTTGATGCTTCTTTCCAAGTTTAACTCCACTTTCCTTAAATCATGCATTGTCAGATCCCACTGATTAAGGATGTCTATTTGACTTCCATGATTTGTGGATCTTAGATCTCCACTAAATGTGGATGTCTATTTTGGAGGGATACTTTCATTAAAGTTTACCTTTAGTTTACTTTCAGTCAACTGAAGTAGTTTCCAGTTGACTCTTTGTTTACTTTCAGTTAACTGAAGTAGTTTTCCAGTTAACTGCTTGTTCCCCCTTTTTAGGAATAAATCTTGCTAATTGATTGGCAAGAACTCATTGTTAACTCAAGGAGATTTTGGGGTTGCCCACTCCTTTGAGTTCTATAAATAAGAGCCTTGGGCTCATTATTTGTTTAACCTTTACTTGCTATGCAAAATTGCTGCGCCATTGTTGCCAACAAGCTTTGAAAGCGAATATTTGTTCACTCTTGGATGAGAGTTCGTTGGATGATTGTAATTGTGCATGATTTCGTGCCTTTGCTTTCCCAACTTTTGTAGTTCGTTGATAAAGCATTGAAGAAGAATATCAGAAGGCGCTTGCATTTTGATCATCTTATTTGAGTTATGTCTACGTCTTGTGTCTAATAACTTGTTGTCTCATTTCCCTCCTCGGATAGGAGTCCCTCCTCCTTGGATATTTGTTATTGACAGTTATCGTTTGATGTTGTTTAATGTGTTGACTTCCAAGCTATACTTCGGATAGGAGTCCCTCCTCCTTAGCAAGCTCGTTGGCCAAGGCATCGTGATTTTGTTGTTTCTAGTAAACTATTTCTTAAGCTCATACCTCGGATAGGAGTCCCTCCTCCTTGGCAGATCTCAGATCTAGTTTACCGTGTAGAGTGTTTGCTTGTACCAACCTTATCCCGGTGTATACCCGAGAGTTCAGAGCCTCGGTCATATCCTCTGGAGACGGTGAATTCAAGTGATCCAACCATCCCATTCCCGCTCCTTTACCCTCATGCTCTGTTCATCTTGAAGGTATTGGATAGATAGAAGCTAGTTAGTCGTAGTTGAGATCTGCAGAAACCAGAGAAAAGCTTAGCTACGGCGCATTGTGTTTGTGCACCCTTGTGTCCTGCCGCTGAAGCATAAAAAGATAGGAACTTTAGTTAACATTTCCCTTCCCACGCATTGCTCCCCAGAGAGGGACTTCTCCTCTTTAAATAACGCAAGAAGTCTTGCAAAACATTTGAAATAGCTGAACGCTACAATCAGCACCTGAGGTGCTAATTTAAACGCCAACACAGAGTTTCTTTGCAGATCAGAAATATAGGGTTCTTGGTTAATAATTGCAGGTTGCACTTCTACAATTGGCACGTGAGAATTGGGAGTTGCTGCATGCCCTTTTTTGGCATGTGGGAGATCTTCGAACATGCTGTACAAGATCAGATTGCTTGCATTGACCTAGCCGTACAGTTCTGCTGTGTTAACAGGGGTTTCAAACAGCAAAAATGACACCATTCAGTGGTGTGTGTGGGTTCATGATCAGGCCGTATAGCCTCAGCTGGACGCGTAACATTCAGGATCAGATCGGCCCCTTTTAAAAGCAGCAAACATTCATATTGGTGGAGTCTAGGGTTTAAGATCAGATCTGCAACAGTTTTGAGGTGCAATTGAAACATTTTGGCAAGTGGTGCCCAAGGTTTTGTGGATCAGATTTGCCAGTCAACTAAATCAGACCTGTAACTTTGCCAATCAGCAAACGGATATGTTTTGAAAACATTCTAAAAGCAATAATATCAACTGGGTTCCGTTCTATTTGTGTGTTTCCTTATTATTTTAGCATTTCCACATTTTTTTCTTTATTTGCATCATATCTGTCAAAAACACAAAAAATCAGAAAACAAATCAAACAAAAAAAAATTCAAATCCAAACCCCAGGGGGACATCATACAAGTCCATTGCAGAATTGTGTTTCCTCATTGAGTCAACGTAGCTGGGTGGAAAAGCGGACACAATGCTTAGCAAAAAGGAAGTCATTAAATATTCAAGCCTGCTGTACTATGCTTGAAGCTGCCATACCCCTCTTTGAGTGAAGCCCAATCAAATTCAAGTCTGCCATACAGTTTGGGAAATGAAGGAAAGAATGAAAGTTTGACCAGATCAGCATACATGGACATTTTAATTTCTGATGTTGTAGTTTTTCTGTAGAGATCTTCATAAATATTTGTAACAACAAATTTGTATATTGTATACAAAATTTCCTATGAATATATTGTGCAAAGAATCTTCTTATATGAATGAAATTATTGACATGGTTAACCTGGAAAAATGAAAGTTATAACACTAATTTGTAAACAATTCAAAACAAGTGGCAAACTATCTCTGATCAGCTTATAGCAAACTGTTTGACGAAATGCCTGTGTACACAAAGTTGTTAAAGTGATTTTTTCTTTTGCATACAAAATTAGCTTGGGATATTTCATCATACCTGTGGTTTGTCTTCCCAAATTCTTTTATCGAAATATTTTGCAATAAACCCTTCTAATCAAATCCAAAAATCACAACAATGAAGCCTGAGCATAGTTCCTAAACAAAACCACCTGCAAACCAACCGAGGATCTTTCACCCCCGCAATTGATCCTCTATGACGGTTTTTGTCCTTGCAAAGCCCTTGGATGATCACAATTCAAACCAGCAATATCCTGTTATCAAATTTTCCAGCATAGCCTTGCAAATGAGCTCCAAAAACACTTTTAATACTCTCCTCGAAACCCCACGCCCTCCTTGGGAAAATAAACATTTACTTTATTTTAAAATATTCCCTATGTCTCCCATTGGACGCCAACCTTTAAGTTAAAACATTAACTTCGCTTTTAATATTTGCTTTATGTCCCCTAGGTGCCAACTTATAGTCACCTCATAATATTAAATAAATGCTTAAGTGAAACATTAGTAAAATATTATATTATAAGCATTTATTTAAAATTACCCGCTTAATTTATTGAAACCACAATGGAGCATTAGATATCAAATCTAGATGTGCCGGGGTGTTACTAAAGATGAAGAGACGTGATTGAGGCTGAAACGGTGACTTACTATAAATACATGGGCTCCAAGAAATGTTGAGTTCAAGCTAGGTGGTCGAAAGCATCACCACGAAACACAATGAGAACTGAGCTCAAAGCCAACCAAAAAAATGCTAAGGAACGGAACTGTAACGACTCTCAGAACGGTGGAGTTCCCTAACCAACCGCATTAGCCTATGTGAACTCAATAGATAGGCTAACGGTCACCAACTGACTAGGCCTAGAGAGGGGACATTACAACCAACCTTGAAGTGCAGGTAGGATGATAACCAATATCATTTTGATAAAATTCTCGAATATTGATACATAGAATCAAGATCAATTCATTTGAGATTGATCTTTATAGGCATCAAATAACTTCACAAACTAGCACTTAAATTGTGTTAACCTGAGTATTGTTGACATAAATTACATGAGTTGTGTTAGAGTTTGATTTATAGGAGCTTGTATCATGTTCTTCAGTTTTTATCTTTTAGCCATCTTTCATATATATTTCTTTTTCTTGCTTATCTGATTTATGGAGAAACTTTGAGTCTCTTTTTAGTTTTTGAACTCAGAAGATAGTGCCTTTTTATGAAATCAAAACTTTAAATAATGTATAAGTGAAAAATGCAATCTGAATTCTCTAAAATCCATGCATTACTTTTCTTGAACCAAGACAAGAGCTATTTTTTCAAAATATATTTATTTGCTGTTACAATTATGCTTGAGATCATTATGGAGTCATGGACATTACTTTTGGCTATACGCATGAACAATAGTAAAAATTCTTGCACATTAAATTCAGGGAAGGCACCAATTCAGAATTACCTGCTATAGCAACTGGTTCTCATACTGATGCTATTCCGTACTCGGGGAAGTATGATGGAGTTGTTGGGGTTTTGGGTGCTATTGAGGCTATCAATGTGCTAAGAAGGTCTGTGGCACTTGCTCCTGTTCCTTCCAAATTTTGTATATTCAGATTACATTTATGAATATGACTGTATTTATCTTTCGTTGAGTATAATTTATTTTTCTCCTATTATTGTGTTCACATTAATTCTTTATTCTATCAATTCATAAATTCTTCTTTGCAAAGATAAATTGTGTTTAGACACTTGATTCTAGGGTTCGACCCAAAGAGATGCTTCTTATTGTTTTAGTTTGTATTGTTTTAATCTATGCAGATTAGGTTTCAACCCAAATAGATCACTGGAGGTGATTATGTTCACTTCTGAGGAGCCTACACGTTTTGGAATAAGCTGCCTTGGAAGGTCAGTTCTTTTTATTACCAACTTGTGGACTACTTTTCATTTTGCTTTTAGCATATTTTGAACTGTGGATAGAAGTAATCTCTCTTTAACAATAAGTTTCATCACTTTCATCATTTCATACCATTCATTCTTCCAGTTTTATGTGAAAAGTATATGTCTGTCACTTAGTGTGAAACAATGCAATGCTCAATTAGAGAATGTGATTGGAAAGGAAGGTAAAAGGGAAAAAGAAAAAAAAACAGTTGATACTCATTTTTTGTCATTTCTCACATAATGGTTCTCTCTGCAGCCGGTTATTGGCAGGTAGCACAACACTCTTGGAAACACTTAAAGGGCTAGCTGACAATCAGAATATATCATTTGCAGAAGCTGCAAAGGCTGCAGGATATCATGGAGCTCTAGGACACTCAGATGGTGTTTCACTAGAAAAAGGTGCTTACTCTGGATTTGTGGAGCTGCATATTGAGCAAGGCCCCCTTCTTGAGGAAGAAGGTATCTATTCTGGACCATGACATGAGAAGTCCTTCTGCTGTTGCATGTTTCTTCATGTTCTAAATTTTTAAGACTCTTGTTTACCTTAAAATCCTAACCAATTGTAATCTAATGTCCTAGAATAGTAAGCCCCTTTGGATTTTGTCCCATGAAATAGTGGTATTGTGCTGAATGTAAGGCTGTATGCAAAGAACTTAACATTGCAGTTCAACAGAATCTTGTAACTATGTGCACAGGCCTTTTTCTTTGTAAGGAAATAATGATCTGAAAGTGTTAGTCCTTGTGAAGGTCTTCTTCACCTTATAGAAGAATGACATCTTTCTTTCATCCAAACATGCCTAGTGGAGGTAGCAAGCACCTTGGAACTTTAAACAACATTGGTATAGATAATGGGAGGTTTGCAAGGAAATGTATTTCTTGAACTCTTTAGGGACCAATCTGGAACCCTAGATTTATAACTGCTGTATTGGGACAGCTAGATCTTGTTGCTTCTAGTTGAGATTGTGTAAACAACCAGCCTCATCAATTTTGTGGCCACCTCTTGTAGAGTTTCAGCCTTGGATGGTAAGAGAAGACTGTCTAAATTATGATCTCCAAGGATAACTTTATCACTCGCCTTATCTTAGGTTAGTCTTTTCATACATTATCAGGTCTGACATTGGGTATTATATAACAGTTGATACCATAAAGTTATAAACTTTCTTGCTGTTATATATACTCCATGCTAATGTTTCTTATGCATCCTTTGGGGTGGCTTTTGTAGCTTGGGTTGAATTCTATTGTGATTTCTTGGTATTTAGTTTTCACAGTTGTTCCTTCAAGTTTCTATGGTAAAATCTATTTATTTCTTTTTTAGGGTTTTTTCTTAAGATGTCCTCTCACTGGTGGCATCTTACTAATTAATTCTGTGCAGTCAGATGGGCATGGTATGGTCATTCATGGATATGATTTTGTTCTTTCTGTAGTTTAATCATATCATATCACTTTTCTGAAATGCAGGTATTCCTATTGGTATTGTGACAGCGATTGCTGCACCTGCAAGCATTAGAGTTGACTTCATAGGCAACGGAGGCCATGCTGGAGCTGTGCTAATGCCTCACAGGTTGGATCTCAATTTATGATAGTCCATTTATCTTCTGGAAGATATGATTTGTATAAAGAACAATGGGTGTTTTCCCTTGTTAAGTTCATTTTTTGTTTAAACTAGTCAATGAGTTTCCTTAATACAGCAACTCATTGACTTCTTATTTTATGTCATTACATTAACTTTTTAAACCAGTGAAGCATCTCTTTAGTTCCATGTAACTTATTGTTGCACTTTGGGTTTTTGGTTTTTTTTTGCACATCCTAAGTGTATGTGATGGTGAAGGCATGTTTATTTGATAGAGGAAGCATAAGTTCAAATCTAGAGAGGGGTAGGACCTATACACCTCTTTAAATAATTTATAAGACTAATCGAAAAACAATCCTTTTTGGGCTTCCACAACATATATCTTATAGAGAAAATGGCGCCTTGCTAGTTAGTGACCTAAAAGGCAACCTTTACCTTCACCTTTTGCTTGGCTTGATCATAAGATGAATCTTAGTTAAGTTGTATTTGAGTTTGCTCAACTATATCTCCTTTTCATAGATTGAGAGGTAGATAACTACAATAAGCATTAGAATGCCAGCTTTGCATTAGTTCTAGCTGTTATTCCATAGAGTTTTGGAATGACGGGATGGGAGGATGGGTTTAGGGGAAGGAAATTTTTTTTTAAAAGTTTGTGGATGATGGGGGATCACAGTGCAATTGCAAATAATATAATATTTGAAAAATAAATTATAAAAGTTGTAAAATAAATTGCAGTTTATCATTTATGTAAACTCAATCAATTGAACCTATATTGAAAGTTCTGAAAATCAATATATTCAATTTCATGATTTTGTCAAGTTTGCAATAATAATACAAAGTTTCAAGTACAATGGCCAGTGCCTAAGTGAACTACTTGTTCACCACAAATATCATCGTGTACTCCTCATTGCTAAAACTACTAGACTCATCTAGCTCTTGTGATTGGACAACCAAGCTTGTTTGTGGAACAGGATCCTCATTAATCTACATTGATTCATCTGGGTCTGCATCCTACTACATTGCTAGACTCTCCTTGTACTCAATCAATCATGTAGTGAATGAGACGTAAGCAACTATGTACAACCACAAGCTTCTCCACTCTTCTAGAGGTAATCTTATTGCTCTTGATGGGTGGATGGAGTTTTCTATAGACCAACTACTTTTTGTAGTAGAGGAAATACAAACTTATGGTAAGAGGAAAACGGTTAGTGTGGTTATCATTGAAGGAGGTCCATCGAAGGTCACCATGTTAATGGATTCTCCTATGCACAAATATCCCTATCTATCTTAGTCATACTTACATATCCCTTGAGTGTGGAAAATTTGGTTCACTCGTACATGCGTAGCTAACAACTATAGAGATCACACAGAACATATCTAGAGCCTAGCACTCAACTCCAAAGAATATCTACAATAGTCATAGAGTCCACTAGTCAGCTCCAAAGACATACTTCATAGTCAATCAACTCCAATAATGAGAATTCAGATCCAACTTGCCTCCCTAATGCCAAGAAAGACAAGAAGCTTGAGGAAGATATACAAAAATGTAAGGTATGATGAATTAGATGAAATATGAATTTTACCTTGTTTTCTCATTGTGATCCTGTACATTTTGAAGAAGCTGTAAAAGAAGAGAAATGCCGTGAGGCCATGGATGAGGAGATAGATGCAATAGAAAGAATTAGCATATGTGATCTGATTGATTTACATATGGATAAGCAAGTGATTGGAGTTAAGTGGGTCCATAAGACCAAGATCAATGCTAAAGGAAGAATTGAAAGGCATAAAGCAAGGCTGGTCGTGAAAGGATACAAACAACAACCTAGAAGAGATTATGATGAGATATATGCTCGCGTAAAAAGAATGGAAATCCTATAGACAATCTTAGCAATAGCAGGCCAACACAAGTGGAAGGTGTAGCAAATGGATGTGAAGTTTTCCTTCCTAAATGGAAAGTTAAAGGAAGAAGTATATGTTGAACAACCACTTGGCTATGAAGTTCTAGGACAAGACAATAAAGTGCACAGGTTGAAGAAAGCATTCTATGGATTGAAACAAGCACCTCGAGAATGGTATAATAGAATTGACTCACCTTTGTTGAGCAATGACTTTAGCAAAAACAACAACGAGCCCACACTCTACATCAAGGCAATCATGGTGAGATTTTTGATAAGCACATGGTGATGCTGAGAGGGGGGTGAATCAGTATCTAATAATCTTTTACTTTTCAAATTCAATTAATTACATCAACTACACATATGTAAGATATAGCAATTAAGTTCACAATGAGAACACACAATTTATGTGGAAACCCTTTGAAAGCTACCTCTCTCTTTGATGGTTTATTTCCAATCCTCATTTTGTAGGCAGTCAGGCTGCCATGCAAATCATCCTTGGTAAATATATCCAATTCTCTCATTTCGTCAATTGCGGAGATTTTAGGATCAAACCTCATAGGTAGAGATCTCAATATCTTTTGTACAATAGTTGATTCATAGATTTTTTCACCAAGTCCCACCATGCTGTTAACAATTTTGTCGACTTGATGAAAGCATTTACCATGTTATCTTCTTCTTTCATTCTAAGGCTTTCAAATCTTTCCTTGTGGGTTTGAAGCTTAGCCTTTTCACTTTTGCATCCCCTTCATAAATGCTATTTAGCTTATCCCATATTTCCTTTGTAGTTTTGCAATGCATCACCTTTATGAATTCAAATTTTGTTGATCCACATAATATGGCATTCATAGCTGTTGAACTATTTTCACTTTCTCTTTTAGCATCTCCATCCATAAGGCGAGTTGTAGGTATAGTATATCCATATTCCACAGATTGCCAGATGTCATATCCCAAAGCACTAAGATATGTCTTCATTCTTAAGCTCCAAAAAGCATAATTAGTTCCATCAAACAACAGTGCCCTGTTTGATGAGAATCCATAAAATTCTTGCCCTAGCCATTAGTGCTCTCCTCAAATCTACCTTCTAGCTGTTAGGCTAACTTCGAAGGAACCCACTTTGATACCAATTGATGGCCACACAGTGATACTGAGAAGGGGGTGGGTGAATCAATATCTAATAATCTTTTACTTTTCAAATTCAATTAATTACATTAACTACACATATGCAAGATCTAGCAATTAAGTACAAAATGAGAACACACGATTTACGTGGAAACCCTTTTGGGAGAAAACCACGGCACAATATTGCTCTTTATATATATATCTTCTTTCTTCTTCTTGTAGGGTCCAACCTACTAGAGACTCCAATCTCTACTTGACAAAAATATAGGCTCCAACCTATTGGAGGCTTCAACCCCCACACAAACTGTGTTACACCCCGATTGTATAGCTACTATTGCATAGGGCAATTGATTGTAATGATTGAATCAATGAGATGAATAAAACATGTTGTTTCTTGTTATCAATATGAATGTGCCTCCATTTAATGATTGTCTCATATAAATGTTAGTTCTATTGATGTTATTCTTGATGAATGTTGCATGCAAAGTATAGAGTAATGTTTATTCTAACTTTTGAGATGTTTTATGTATACTGTTATGTTGTGAACATATGACTCTCGTTAGCGTGTCATTGAATGCAGGTGTGCGAACCATTCCTCCAGGCAGAGGGGAAATATCACTCGGGAGAGGAGCTTGGTCGGGTAATTGGTAAAGAGAACCATCTGAGCATACACACACGTCCCTTAGATTGAGTAAGCTAAGTCAGTTTGTGTTGGTTATGGGTAAGTCATCCGTAGCATGTATGTTTGCATTAGGAGTCTTGTCTTCTTTTGTGTGCCTTATGAGTGATGTTTATCTATGTGTCTGTCTTGTGATATTACGATCATTATGATGGTAACGTAAATAGATGTAAGTGAAACGGAAGTGGACATATATACATGTATATAGTATATAGACGTATCCATATGTATATACACATTGATACAAACGTATGTTGGCAGATGGATATGCTCATACGGATGCATCGATGTGTATACCTACACATATGTGTACATATAGGTGGATACAAACGTATGTTGGCAGATGGATATGCTCATAGGGATGCATCAATGTGTATAACTACACATATGTGTACATATAGGTGTATACAGGTATATACATGTATATATGCACACATCCTTTAATATGTGAATATTAATAATATTATTATTATTATTGCCTTTTAATTTACATATACACATGTATATATATATATATAGATATATATATTGAAAGTACGCTGATTGGCTCGCAATATATATATTCATGGAATATATATGTAAATATAAATACATTTATATATGTAAAAATATATATATTTAATATATATTAATTAATTTGAAATGAATCAATATATCTCATAGTTAAGTGTTTAAATGAAGACTTTATTTCAAACTATGAAACCAAATGAATAAATCGATTAATGATTTATCAATCTTTTGATCTATGGGAACCGATTAAATAAATCAAATGGAAATATATCGACTCTTGGGTTTATGAAAATCAAATCAATGTCATTTTGAACTAAAGAGGAAATACAAATTTATCTCATACGCCATCTGACTTTGGCTAATCTGAAATATTTGAGTTTAATTCTGAAACGCCATTGGTGGAAGCCACGCTTGGTAAACTCATGCGTTGGAACGGGAAAAACGTATGAAATCATTGACCAAGTCTAGATTGGAATTCATGGATGATTTTATGCAGCCTAGAAAAGAGGCGATGTGTACAAAATTTGCAAGAGACTTTGTCTCACCTGTATGATTCACCCGCCATATTACGAATTTGGCGCCACCTCTGTAACATTATTCCTGTAGGTGTTGATTTGAGAATTCCACCATGTGCAATTGAATCATTCTTCATTTTGTTGTCCCAATTTGGAGGTCGACTCACCATTAAAATGCTGAGTATGAGCTTTGTTTGCTGACACCTTTAAGTTTGAAATAATCAAACACATAGAGGTGTCAATTCTCATGCCAATTCTGTAGGATTCTTTGAGTGGAAGTTCTCTATAAATAGGAGCTCAATTTCCCTCATTCGTATTATTATTCATCTTCATTTCTTCACTTGAGAATTCATTTCTATCTCTGCCGCCATTACTCTGTTTTTTGAGTTTAGCATTGTGAAAGCCATTTCTGAGTTTAGCATTGTGAAAGCAATTTCTGAGTTGAGTTTATTATTCTGAGAGCACTTTCTGAGTTAATTACCTGAGACTAAGAGTTATTTTCTGTATGTGAACACTGAGATTCATTGAGCAATTCAATTGCTGTATTCTTCATCTTTGAGAGGGCAGATTCTACCCAAGGAATCTGTCATTTACTTGAGAGAATATCTGAGAGGAAAGTGGGGAAATCAACATTCATTGAAGAGCTGGAATAAGGTTTGGAATAGCAGCTCTGTCATCTTGTTTGGGAAAAGCGTAATTAGGCATGAGATATTCTTCTACTATCTGTTCTAGTTATTCATTTAACACTTCCTGATTGGTATTATCTGTCTATGAATAGAAAAGAGTTATTTCCTATATGTTTTTTGCAGTCTGGGCATAGAAAGAGAATTGTTTCCTGAACTGCATTTCTGTTGTGTATAGAAAGTGAGTTGTTTTTATGAATTGCATATCTGCTTACACCTAGGGAGTAAATTGTATAAAGAACAAAGATGCATACTTGTGTGAATTGCATTAATTGTATGATCTCCATATAAGGAGAATATGGCTGTAATAGTTACTATATACTAGGACCGAGATGAGGACAGGAGTCAAATAAATTTTGTCAGCTTAAGTTATTAGGTTAACTGAGATAAGCTTGAGTTACTCCTAGGATAAAGATTTCCAGTATAGGAGGGGAATTTGTAAGTTACTTGTTATGCTGTTTCATTTCTAGTAGTTTAGTTTGTTGTAGGATGTCTGGGGTGATGGATTCACCCATTGAAGGACAAAACCTACGTGTAGTGTAAGGAAGCCTTAAGTCAAATCGACCTTGACTAGTGCATGTGATAGATGACTTCATTCAAAGTACTAAATGAGAATACTTTGGCCAAGTAGTGAAATGTACAACATCCACTTAGATGTGAGTTAGTTGAGACTACACCGTCAGTTCATCGTGATCCTGTATTACATACTAGTTCAAGAGTTGCCGGATGCACATGACCTAGTTATGTAGGACACAACACTATGCTCAGTTGGTAATCGTTAACGGATACCCTACCTATCTCTTCGTTCGAAGGGAGGGCCATCTATTGAATAATGGATGTGCGGGAGACTGCAATATAAGTCTGTGGTTGGTGGAAAAGCGCCCGAGTGATGTTTCTCCTCCACAACAAGTGGCCGATGTACCAAGATTTGAAAGGATGGACTCCTAGACCTTCTTACTACTATTTGTTCAAAAGCTTACGAGCTATGTATGTATCTTGTGCTTTATTACTTTGTTGATTTCTTTGAAAAGAAAAAGGTTAAAAGTTGAATTATGTTGTAACATGTTTTCAAATTGAAAGGAAATTTTTTATTGGAATGGCATTGTCTTTACTTATTGCTGTTAAATTATGAAATTTTTATTTTACGTATGGGTTAGGTCATTACAAACTGAGCTTCAACCCAGCAAGAGGCTCCAACCTCTATTTGATAGGCTTCAACATATTTAATTCTTCAATGCTGATATGATGAACTCCTTCACCAAATATGATTCAAACACAAATCTAATCCAACTACAACTTCTCTTCCTTCTCAAATCTGAACACACACCATGCAATATCCTTGATCACATTTCACACAATAAACTTCTCTCCCAGATCTGATCACAAATTACAAGTCTGATCCAAACACAAATCTAATCCACACTCAAATATAAACCTTCCTTCCCAAATCTGATCACTATCATGTACCAATTTCTTTCACAAATCCGATCCAATCTATGCACCAATTCTTTTCACACAACTGATCATGGCATTATTTTCACATAATTTTCTGCCTTACCATCTGGTCAAATTCACTTTACAACCTGCTCTTACTCTTCACATATATTCATTACATATATTTGTATTTACCCTTCATACATGGTCAGCATCTCTTCTTAAAATAGATCTGAATTGCTTTTCATTTTCTGCCCCTTTATCTCTTTTCACTCTGCTCTTTTACACAGAAATATATCATTTGAATTCTTTCTTTCAAAACTTTCAAATCATTTACCTCTTATATGTCTTCAATGAGGGTAAGAGACATACCCTTTCACAATGTTTACCACCTTTGTCAATGGATGCTACTCTTGAAACAGATTGCTGTCCTTTCACAAGGAAGTCGCTGCTTTTTACAAATAAAATAGCATGCCTTTACAATATTTTAATCGCTGCCTTTACAAGCATATCACACCTCTTAATTATCCTTCATAATTGCATCATATATTTGTTACTAATTAGTGCACATCTTCTATATGTATAATCTTTTTGCTTGGCGCTGCTCTTATATGAGGTTGGCCATCCGATTTGCAAGAAGTCAGTCCGGATTCCTAATAGAAGAAGTCGACCACCTTGTATCTTTTAATTTAAACTTTATCTCCTTAAGAAGAGTCGACCATCTGGTCATTTTAATTCTTTTACTTTATGTGCCAAAGGATATATGGGTCGGCCCATATAAATAGTGTCTTATTTTATCTTTCACATACTTCAACATTATGTTTGAATCTTTAATTTAAACATACCCATATCTCTAAATCGGTCACCAATTCCACAATCTCTTCAACGGTAAGGTGTAATGGATATATTTCGCTTTGCTCTCCAACGGGGATGTATAATGGTTAATTTCTTATTGTAATGGTCCACTCTTTACCTTGACATAAATGACAACACTTACTTGACATTCTTGTCCATACATCTTTGGACAACTAATCCAATAATCTCCTCGACAAACTATTTGACATCAACAATCTTGTTCATGCATCTTGACATCAATGACAACATATTCCATCGATCTCCACATTAAACTCTTTGGCATCAATGACGACCTTGTCCACCTTTGACATCAATGACAACATTTCCAACAATTTTAATTTTCGTCTTGTATGTAGTTATTTAACTTTCTCTTCTTTGTCAAGTTCAAAGAAGCGATGATGAGAGATTTTGAAATGATAGTCTTAGGTTTGCTAAAATGTTTCCTTGACATTGAGGTAAAATAAATGGATCATGGTGTTTTTATTTCTCAAATGAAGTATGCCATAACTTTTTTGAAGAGGTGAACAAGATGTTGAATAAGTAGCTTGCACCAACACTAGCAATCACTGGTATGAAACTAAGGAAGATTGTATCAACAATATAAACCGAACCTTGTACAAGAGTATGTTTGGAAGATTAATATATTTAACAACATCCGGGCTTAATATAGTATATGTAATAAGCTTGATTTCTATATTTATGGAGATATCAAAGGATACACATTGGCAAGTAGGTAAGAGAATCCTGAGATATGTCAATGACACTAAGGGTAATGGTGTTTTGTATATTGCATCAACTGAGTTTGGGCTGGTTGGATATATTGATAGTGATTGGGTAGGCAGTGTAAATTACAGGAAGAGCACATTGGGATATGTGTTCCATATGTGTTCCATTTGGACTTAGGAGCCATTTTATTGGTATCCAAGAAACAACCCATATTTTCACTTTCCACATTAGAAGTTGAGTAATCATAGTGAATGTAACAACATGTTAGGCTATTTGGCTTAAGAGGATCTTGGTAGATTTGAAGGAGAAACAAGAAGATGCTACAACCATATATTGTGACAATTTATCATCAATAGCCTTGACAAGGAACCTAGTTTTTCATGGAGGAAGCAAGCATATTGAGATTTGCTATCATTTCATAAGGGAGCTCATAGCACATGGAAAAATTGAAGTTCAGTTTGTAGATCTAAGTAGTATCTTGTAGATATTTTCAACAAGTGTTTTCAATAAGCCACTCTCAAGAAATAGTTTTGAATGCCTAAGAAGCAATTGGGGCCTCATGGATAGAGTGGCAACAAATTTGGAGCCTTCGTAGTTAGCTCTGAAAGTCATACGTAGTTAACTCTAGAAAACTTTGGAATGTTAGCTCTGGAGGTCATATATAATAACTTTGGAAATGTACAGTTAGCTTCGAAAATATACAATAAGCATAAAAGAGACTCAAGATTAAGGGGGAGTGTTGGAAATGCCCAACCTTGAGTTAGAGAAATAAATTTTTGATATGTCCTTTATCCTACTCAATATTAAAGTAATGTTTTATATTGTAATGGTCAATTAGCTTTTAGGATAAACTTTAGGAATCTTCTTTATTAAAGTCCTGTTGACTTTAGATATTTTTCCTATTAGTTGTCATCCTTATTCTTTGTGGATAAGATATTTGCAAGGTTGCCAAGAGATCAAAATTGGTATTCGTACGGGAGACTAGTACCAGTACCGGTACGTCTATTTTTGAAAAATAGGAGACTGGGGTACTTGGAGATGCCATTTTTTTAATATAATTTAATAATAAATTTGGTACATTAAAACTAAAATTATCATGACATTGAACTTTCAAAACAAGAACACTGGTAAAGTTTCAACACACAAATGCCATTGTGTCAAAGAGTCAAAAGAGTTCATAGCTCATACTACATATTTGATATTAGTTAATACATATTGAAAGTTCAGAAATGGTGGTAGCCTGATAGGCTGACACACAAACAAAAAACAAAAATCAGAAATCATAAATCTATTGTCTACACTTCTATGTCATCCATATCTAGGTCCTTAGTGATGATGCTCTCCAAATAGTCATCACTCTCAAGATTAGGTTCCTTTGTTGGTAGCAGAAGTGGGGGTAAATCATTGAGGCCATATGGTTCAACCACTTCATCCACCATGGCTGCAACATCTCCATCGAGTTAAATTTGGTCCCATTTTGCTGAAGGACCCCTCGTATCCAGCCTCTACATGAGAGAGAAGGCGAAGTGAGCTATGAATGTATACCAGGTTCTCTGCTCTCTTTGACCCTAATCGGTTCTTTAGTGAATGAATAAAACCATAAGTACTCCAATTTCTCTCACAAGATGAAGAGCTGGCTACTTGCGAGAGAAATCTTATTGCAAATGATTGCAATTCAAGGGTTTCGCCTCCATGGTTCCACCACCACTCTATAGGGTCTTTCTTTGCATGCATATCATATAAAGCTTCCACGGAAGAAAAAATGCCATGCCCACTTGAAAACTTATTCCATTGAGTCCTCATAATTGAAGCATCCTCACCTTGGACATAAATCTTTTTATTGCAGCCTAAAATCCCTTCATTACATCTCTATCCTCATATGGATCCCTTTTGTTGGTTACTTGTATGTCATACCATTTAGGATTTAAGGCATAGGAAACACAATGAAGGGGTGTGTTAAGTTTGTTCCATCTTCCATATATCTTTTCTTATATCAAAGGATATAGAGAAAGATCTCTTGCATCTATTGTTTTTTTAACTCTTTCACACATGGAATCAATTTCTTCATAAATCTCTCCCAAACATGGTTTGTCTCAATTTGTAATTTTGATCACCTCACATATGGGCTTAATAAAGTCCACAACAAATTTAACATCGGCCCAAAAATGGTCATCAAGGACCATACCTCTCACCTCAGCTGTAGTGTATGATGTAGATTGTCTCTAAGTTGCCCATGCATCACTAACTACTATGGAACACAAAGCTCCTTTGACTTCACAAAGATGCTCAAGAAGAATACAATAAGAAGCAAACCTTGTATCAATAGGTTTGAGAAGTTCCACTTTGGCAAATTTTCAATAAATGGCTTGTGTGTGGTGATGGTTACATATAAACATTTGTATTTTTTTGCCATTTTCAATTAGATTTGAAATTCATCGGAACTTGCCAATATCTTTGAGTGTATTATTTAATGAATGCACACAGCATAGTGTCCAAAATATATGCTTGTATTCTTTTTGCACCAACATGTCCGCTGCTTTACAAACGGGGGCAACATCTGTAACAACTTGGACTACATGTGATGCCCCCACCTCTTCAATGTCGTCACATAGCTGGTTATGAAGAAATTCTGCATTTTTTCTTGTCCTGAACAATCTATTGCCTTAAAAAAATAAGGCCCTTTGTTGCATGGTATCATGATATTAAGTAGTGGACAATTTCTAGCATATGTCCACCCATCCATTTGAATACTGCATCCTTTTGTAGACCACTATTTTCATTGTTGTAGTTTGTTTCTCTAATTGAATTTTTTCTTTATCAATTAGATTAGTGTGAATCTTTTCATACCCAGGTGGTTTATACCTAGCTGGTTCATACCTAGCTGGTTCATTATTGATAGCTTGGACCACCTCTTCGTAGAAAGGTGAGTGAGCAACATTAAATGGTATTCCATTTGCATAAAAGAAGCATGTAATCACTGCATCAACTGCTTCTCAACCTTGCACATCAAATAATCTTCCAATGGGGTTTGAGCTGCCAATGTGTAGTGTCTTGTGAGAATATTCTACCGCTACATCTTTTGTTGTCATATGAACATCTCTTGTAATGTCCCCTTCTAGCTAGACATTGATACATCTGCATGATTAGCCTATCAGTGGCCCTCGTAGGCTAATAGGGCATGCTTAGAGGGTCTTCTTGGTAGATACCTTGTTGGCAGTTGGCTTCTTTTGGGATTTAGTATTCATATGGAGGTGTTCTAATGATTAATTGATATGTGTTGGCGTTTAAATTCGCACCTCTGGAATGCGGATTTGAAAACGGACAGCTATGCACAGATAAATTGCTCTTCAAATTAGGAGGGGAAGCTCCCTCTTGCTGATGGTGTTTGAAAGAAAGTAAACTAAAACTAAGTTGCCTATCTTTTTGATCAGCTTAGAGCACAAGGTTTTTTAAACACAAACGCCGCAGCTGAGATTTTCTGATAAGAAGTTCAACTACGACTAACTTAAACTAAAGATGTTCCTAACCTCTCAAGTAATAGCAGAGCAAGAGAAGTTAGAAATTAACAAGGTAGATTCTCTGACAAAATACTTCATAACTTCAAATCCAACACCTTACACACTTCATCAGTAAGCCAAAATAAAGATCATAAAAGTAGGAACATAGATAACCTAAACTTTGAGATTTTGGACCAAGGCAAAGAGGCTCAAGGATTTTATTACTCAAATCTCTTAAAACAAAGCTCACTTCTAACATGCCTTGAACAAGAAATTGCAGCCAAGGAAGCTTGCAAACTTATTCTTAACACAATAGAAAACAACAATCTCACTAACTCCTTGTTGGCTAAAGAGGCTCAACAATTTGCTTATCACAACACAAATGAACAATACTTGAGCAACAAATAGAAGGCACAATAGGCTCAGCGTTTTGTTCTCACTAGCACGGTTAAAAAAACTAAATGAGCAAAGACTCTTATTTATAGAGAAGCAGAGGAGTAGGGAACCCTAAAATCTCCTTGCTTTCACAATCTAGGGCTTGCTCAGCAAGCAAGCTTTATTACTAAATCTAGAAAGATAAAACCCTAGAAAGCAGAAAAAAGCGGGAAACGCCAACTATTAAATCTTATCTTCTTTCTATCCTCAAAGAATGGATAAGGATTATTCCAAGAATAGAAAGAAAGCGTGAAAGAAAGCTTCTAGAAGAAAGCTGCTTTAAAGCTCGATCACATCCGCTAGGAAGTTAGAGATTGTGTCCCGGTTCAGTGCATCTATGCCATCAACAGCAAAGCATCGCTTTTCAAGAAATCTTCAGCATCTGCAATAGATCTCAGGAAATCTTCAACCTCATTGGCCGCTTTATCAAACTTTGCTGACATCACTGAAATATGGCCTATCCTTCCGCCAATTGGACTGCAATTGTGAACAACACTCTGGAACTGATTTTGCACCTCCTCAAGCCCGACGTAAGAACCGTCTTCAAGACTGTATTGAGAAGGGATCTCTATGACGAATTCGCTGATGAAAAGAAGAGCTTCAACCACCCTTTGTTTGTAGACGATGAATTCTTCAGATATCCTCTCATAGGTTTTAACTTTGAAAACGTGACGCTCCCTCCAGGCAAGGATTTGTTTCTTGTGTTCTCTGGAAACTGCTGAACTGTAAGCCGTGTTTAAATCAGCAATGATAATCTCATGTCTCGGTTTTACTTCAACTAGTGTTGAATCGCCAGATACCTTAGCGGTAACTTATGAAGCGCTACTTGGGTATAAGTATAGCGTCTCCTTCGTAATGAAACTCGATCCACTCAGGTCTCTTTCCCATATATTCAGCTGTGTAAGCGGTGGTGATCATTTGGGTGTCTCCAGAACTTTGGGGCATGGCGGGTTGTTTGTGAAGAACATGGTTGGGTTAGAAATGAAAAGCTGAGTATGGCGGTTTTCAATATGAGGGCTACCTTGTCTTCCATCTTTAAGCGCTCTCTTGAAGGTTTTAGGATACAACTTTGTGAAGGAAAATAAAATCTCCATGGGTATTTCTACCGAGATTAGCCGCTGACCATGGCGAAATCATCCATATTCACCACCTCATCCACAGTCTTGTCTTACGGGGGCATTAGGTCTCATGACTATCTGGATTATCCGGGATTCCTATCAATTATGAACTTGCTTCTTTGCCTTCTTCTTAGGAGGTTCCTGATAAATGTTATCGAGGTCATCAACACTCACTTGATATGAAGGCCTTCTCCTAACCCTTCCTAAGGAGTTCTCAAGCCAAGACACCGTAGTATCTTTACTAACTGCCTCAGGAGGTACTGCTGCAATCTCTTCATCATCTTCGATATCAAGATCAATGTGAATTGGTGAAGAACCCGTCAAAGGTACGGAAACATGTGTTGAAGGTGGCTCCTCTGCTTCATTTTGAGGTACGGACTCGTCAGGAGGAACTTCTGAATCAACTGTAGGCTGTTCCTGTATGACTATGCCTGAGAAATCCAACCTTCTTTTTACATTTTTATTTGATCTACAACCTTTGACGCCATATTGAGACTGATTTTTACCCTTTCCCTTCGACTGTGCTCTGGAAGAAGAGGGAATTATCCTTGGCGGCTCTGCTACTGGAATGGAGTTCTTCCTTTTAAGCACTAAGAAAACCTTACTATGCTCAATGACTTGTCTTGTTCTATCTTCAACTGAAAGAGATTCTTTGTTTGCCCAATTAACTTGTGGTAGAGGCTGATCCTCGATTCGTTTTTGAGTGTACATCGGGAGAAGCACATCTTCATCATCATCTGATAGCCCTTCTATATCTTCATTTAAGCAGTCCTTCATCTGATGGAGAGTTAGCCTGCTGTAACTATGCCTTCGCACTTCAAACTCATCTGCACAGTTAGCCCAAAAATCTTCAAGTGCGGCTATGTGATTATAGTTCTTCTCCAATCGGCCAACGTAGACACCATGAGGATCAAATGATCGCCTCTCGCTGTAGGACTTGAGGCCGAATTTATCTAACTCTTCTCCAATTGTCCTGGCATCTACAGCAGTCCTGCGTAATATAAATACCCAACCTAATGGAAAGTGAAGAGGGTTTCTTTCTATTCCTCAGGCGTGTGGACGAAGTGAGCTTGCCTCGAATTTCCATGAAGATGACCTCATCCTGTGGATACCTTGGCAACATGGCCGGAAGTTTTAAGACAATATATAGACCACATGGTGGGTAGGAAGCTGTATAAACCAATCAGCCCGATACGCCATTGCTGCCACGGCTTGGCCGAAGAGATCTTGGGGACGTGCAATGGTCTCTAGTTGTCTAAGTCACATTATTCACATCAAGAATGCCTACGTTCACCCTTTTATCAGTGGATTACAGCGACTTTGTGAATTCCAACTGGGGAAAATAGTTATATATGTGTTGTACGCTCAATGATCCCTTAGTGTTCAACCCTTTGAATTGACCTTGATAGGCCACCAGGTAGACTAGGTATGACACCATGTGGAATACATGAAACTAGAAATATTGATACATTGGCCCTAGCGATGCTGGTGGAGTCACTAATCAAAGTAGGCCAATCATAGAATTCGGTTTTCTTCATGATGTGAGGTATGGCATAAAACATCTAAGGTTGGAACTTGGTGGCATCTTCTGAGCCAGTGACCCTGTTGAGCAAAGTGATGATGATGGCAACCTCGTCCTTGAACTCCCCTCGCCCGACATTCTTGGGCAATGTTTTATGTTTTTCTTTCATCCATCTCTGTGCAATCTTCTTGCTATATTGATCTTTATGCATATTCCACATCCTTTCACATTCATCCCTTGAAAGAGTTACGCTTTTGGGGCCGCAGAATGGAAAAACATATTCGACCTATAAGGCTTTAGGCTGCCGTCAATCTACCGTCACGCTGTTGGATCTCCCTAGTAGCAGGTTGTAATGCTTAATGCAAGCGTTACGAACTCAAGGCTACAGGCGATATAGGAATTGGCCGGCTGGGGGAGTCGAATGTCGAGGTTCTTGATTGAAGTGTTGCTCTCAAGGCATGTAGATGAACATCGGCGACATGATGCAAGTCTATCTGGCTGCTTTATTGTGAAAGAGAGGCCCGGTCGGACTTGAAACATTAGAGTGCTCATTGGAAACTTCATAATGTGCTTCCTTAGTTGTTCGATGAACAAATTCTGGGCTGCTGATTTTTGTGCTCCAATGGACTTAAATTTTGAAATTTTTCGAGATATGGGTTTTGTTAAATGTCTCGTGCAAGACAGCAGTTGATGGTTTTTGAAATTGCGAATTTTGCACGAAAAGCCCTAATTTCTTCAATTTTTTCAAAAGGCATCGGGTTTGTTGAGAACAAGATTAGAAATGGATGATTGATTGGATTTACAAAACCACGGCGTTTTGATATGAAAAAGCGACCAACCCTAGATTTTGAGCTTTCTTGAAAAAAGCTGCGATATGGGTTTTCTTGAGGCCCGGTGGAAAAAGACCCGGATGGTTGAAATTTGAATGCTTGAGGTTTTCAGCCTAATAAAGCCTTGCTTTAACGGTAGTTCTTGAAAAATTCTTGAACAGGCAAAAAGATAGGATAATATGAGAAAAATTGAGAGCCTTAATACGAAAAATTTGAGTCAACCGGAACAAAAAGCTTGAAAAAGCAAGGGTTTATGCTTGCTGATTTGAAAAATCTGATGTAAAACCAGCAAGGATGGATTCTTGAATCACAAAAATTCTTCAAACTTGCTGCTCCAACTTTCTCCTCTGGATGCTACCTACAAAAATAATGAAAAATACATGAAAGAATGATGTTAAATAGACTTTAGGGCTTTGGATTAGGTTTTGCTTTCTTTGCTTTTATTTCCAAAACCCTAAAACTCAGCTTTCTTGAACTTGGACGCCATTCTCCACTTGCAAATTTTGAAAATTTTGAAAACCTCAAAAATTTCTCTAAGGCATGAGAATTTGGGTGCCCTTCTTCACCAGGGGCGCCTACTTTATCCAGTGTTAGCCAAAAATTTAACATTTTCAACTTTCCTTCATTTTGACATGCTACTTCGCCTCTGATTTCCCGTTGACAGATTGATCCGACAGGCGAGCTGAAGGTTTCACGGCGGATCCTGACTGATTCTAAGAAAGAAGTTCTGGAGGCACCTCTGGCAAAATCTTTCATTTCGACCTCCGAATTCATGAGTGCCTTTACCTTCCAGGTGCGCCCATTTCACCCAGAGATAGCCATTTTTCTGATCTTCAAATTTCTTCATTAAATCCTCTTCTATAGACGATCTCGTTGGATCTGGAGCTCCGGGCGTCGGATTGACTGAAGAGTATGCTCATCGCGAAGCTGACGAAAAATGAAGAGGGGTCTTTTGGGATGAACTTCATCAAATAATGATTTTAAGGACCCCAAAAGTTTGGGCGCCTTTCTTGACTGGGGGCGCCCACTTTCACCAGAGTTAGCTTTATTTTTGATTTTCTGTGTTTGCTTCTGAATTTTGGTTCTCAGCCTTTGTCGGACCCCACTTTTAGCTCTTCGTATTTGGTGATTGCGAACTCCGATTGACGTGTTGAGTGTCTCACTGGAAAGCTGGATCAACTGCGAAGAGATTTCGTTAGACACACATCTGCAAGTTCATTCATTTGGGCCCTTGAAAACTTGGGCGCCCTTCTTCACCTGGGGCGCCCATTCTTCCCAGACTTAACCATTTTTCATAATTTTCAACTTCAAGTTTGAAACCTTCACTCTGAACCTTCGTCTTTGATTCGAATTTGCTGGAAGACGACCAGTTGAAAATGTTGACGAAGACAGGCATCGCGAAGCTGGGCGGAATCTAAAAAGATTGAGCATACTTTTGGATCATGGTTGTTGAATTTACCCCTCCAAAAAGTTGGGCGCCCTTCTTCACCTGGGGCGCCCAGAATTTCAACACTTAGTCAATTTTGTAATCTTTTCCAAATTCTTCACGTTGACTTCAGTTTGAAACCTCCCGTTCGGCGCTGAATTCAGGATGACTGAGTAAACTGATAACTGCACTGCTGGATCAATCATGGAGCTGGCAGAGAACTAAACAAGTTTGACTGAAGGTGAAAACCCTAAATCTGACATTTGATGCCCTAAAAAGGTGGGCGCCTTTCTTCAACTGGGGCGCCCAAAACTTGCCAGTGTTAGAAAATTTTCATGAATTTTCAATTTTCTTTCTCGTTCTTCGTGCATGTTCATCATTTCATCTTCTGTCGAATACCTCGAACGTTGGATCTAACGCCTGGTAGCCGACTGATCTCCATTGATGACCTTGGAGCTCCAGAATGCTTCAGAAAAAGTAGAATAGACCCACTAGGGAAAAACTGACCATTTCGAGATTTTGACTGCACCAGTTTGATGCGGACGCATTTTGAGCCAATCAAAATCAGTTTGGACCCTGTCGGACCAACTTTCTATTTTTAGAAAATTTTGCCAATATGTGTTTCAAAAGAAACCCAGAAAAACCCAGAAAACATTACTAATTTTAGAAAAATTCTAAAAATAGCAATTTTCCTAAAATTTAGGGATGAAAAACTGAGATCTGGGTTTTGTAGATTAAGCTGCTCTTAGCAGACCCAGATCGTCAAAAATTGAAAATTTTGCGTTTTAACCTCTCATGCAAGACATGCACACCCAAATTTTGACCTTTTTGACTGATTTGACAAGACTTTTACTCATTTCTTCAAAATATCTAAGTGTAACAAAAATTTTAATTTTGGGGTACAACAATATGTTTCTATTTTTAGAAACCTCATGTTATAAGTTGATGCTATATTTGCACTTTATGTTATGAGTTATTATTTTACTATAAAGTGCAAATGTAAATTATAAAATAAAAATAATAATAAAATATTAAGATGCTTCTAGAAGGTGCCCTATTGAGGAGAAAGAAAAATATAAAAGAGGGTGTTGGCTGCCATTGTTATCATGCAGCATTTGACATCTACAATTTTATGAGCACTTGTGGAGCTAAGGTTTCTATAGTATATTGTTTTTGGAAACGATAACTCCCATTGATAGCATAACTGAGGAAGTGAAATATCTTCTGAAGGGTTGCAGCTGTTGGAGAGGTTAATTCAAACTTCAAATTAAGCAAAATTGGTGCCAAAGGCCAATTTTGGTACAAGTCGATTTGGTGCTTTGTTGGAGATTATTTGTGGCATTGAAATCTTCCTCATTTTGTCATCTTGGAGGTCGATTTGAATTGTGGAGAATTCTGATTTAAAAATCAGAAATTACAGTCAAAAGGGGGGACGCCATTGGAGGCTTGATTTTGCCTGTAGGAGCCCATTCTTGCATTGAACTTCACTCTAGCTTGGTGCATCCATTTCACAAGGTCAAGGCAATTATGTTTGAAGCTTAAGGAGGCTGGAAATGATTGGAGATTATTTTATTTTACCAATCTGATCAGAACATGGACGATTTGCTTGAAGGGGTTGATTTGGCTTGGAGAGAGGCCATTTTGCTTGGATTTCGATTTCTTCATCAACCATCATCCTATGGGCCATCATATTACCAGGTTTCTCTATTAATCATTCGTGATATCATCGCATATTAGGAGTTATATGTTGCAGCTGTAGGTGAACATTCTTATCAGCCATTATCATTTTTCAATATCATTGTAAATGCCAAGAGTCTTGGCCATTTTGTAATCAGCATTGTATTGAACAGTCATTTGCAATCAAGGAAAAATAAGTAGTTGCTCAATTATAGTTGTTATTGTGCATTTAAATATCATTTGTACTCAGCTTAATAATATGCATGCCAAGTGTTTGACAAAATGTCTCTTGGCTGTAGCTGCATTTTATACATGTAGTTTCTCATCTATTTGCATCTAAAAATACAAAAAGTGATTGCATTGCACTTAGATACTTGTAGAAACATTGTAGAAGTTATTTACAAGCTTTCAAATCAATTTGGCATTCATCATAAGCATCAATCAACATATTGAAACTTCAGACCAGCAAACTAGAACATTGCATACAAATTGTTTGACAAAATTACAAGGCAGCAAATTGAAGAAATAAGGGTTAGTTTGAGCAAGGCTCATTATATTTCTAGAAGACACATCCACCTTTTGGCTCTCTATTTTGATTTTGAGTTGCAACAGGTGCCCTTGTTGTTGAAGCATGAGAGCTCAAATTAGAAACTTTCCCATCAGCCCTTTCTTGATCCTTGACAGTGCCATATCGTTCTATCTCATTTACACAAGGATCAACACCTTTTCTAGGTATGTGAAGGAAATGAGTCCTCACCTTCGTGTAAGTGCCTAGCCATGATGTTTCACAAAACTTACATGTGATTGTGGCTGTTCCACTTGAACCCTTTGGTGCTGGAACATGATCGCAATACTTACACAATGGGTACAAGCCTTATTTTCCCCCACCTGACATTCTAAAACAAATAAAAAAAATATTAGATACTCAAAACCAAAATTGGATAAGTCAATGCCTAAGATACTAAAATGCGATTGTGAAGAGTATTGAAAATAGTGATATGAAACTAATAAAAATGTATGTAGACAATCACATAGGTTTCAACTATTGATGTTTTGGACACTTCTAGGAACCTTATTAGTCATTGAGATGGTGTTGAGCACTCCATTAGTGTTCATTGTTCAATAAGTTTTGGGAAAAAAGTCAATATAACATTTCAAAGGACATTTAGGTTGCTATTGGATCTTCCTCTCTTCCGCATGTTAATTGGTGCAAATGAAACATGGTAAGTAAAACGCCTACCATAGTCAAATAAAATTTTTTTTGGCACAAAATATCATCTTTCATTTGTAGGCTTTGGGCATTGAATGTTATGCAGAGTGCAAAAATTTCATTGTTTTGGGACAATTGAGAAAAAAATGCAAGTATTTATAAAGATCCATTAGGAGTGAGGATTGTTTCAAATTAGTGATAATACCCCAAGAAATATCTTTTGAACAATCAAGTAGATTTTTGGGTCTATTTTTTGTAATTTTTTTGGCGGATTTTTTAACAAAATTTGTGGGTTTTAACAGTTAAAAATTGCCCAGGGTTTTACTTGTTGATGATAAATATAGCTTCGTACGATTCCTTCTAGCCTATCAAATTAAATGATAGCTTCCAGCTATTTAATTTATATGTTGTTATGAGAAGATGCGCCTTACTTCATTTAATTGTTTATCATATCTTGGCCGACTTGATAAGTGAATTATTTAATTTGTAATTATTCTCCTTGTGGCCAACCTTGTTCTTGAAGAGGTGCGACCTCTCCAAGCAATGGATAAATACGAGATCATTTGTCCTCATTTAAACATCAAGCAAGTTCGATATTCATTCTATATTCAAGTGTGAATTATATCTTGAGCAGATTGCGATTTTCTCTAAGTGCGATTTCCTTCAAGAGTAGGTTGAAGTTATCTAAGAGTGCAGATTGTAATCTGTATGATTGCATCTAGAGTTGATGCTATTACTTGGCCTTGAGTTCGGCCTCATTGTACAAGAGAGTGTTGTTTCTTGAATAATATATAAGAGAGATTTTGTTGCTGGGTTTTTCTCCCTCAAGAGGAGGGTTTTCCCAGGGTATCTGCTGTGTTCTGTGTCTGATTTTTTAATTAATTTCTGTGCACATATTTTGATCACTAAATTTAACATGGTATCAGAGCGGGTTCAAGTGAAGGTTCTGATCAGATTTGTTTGAGACAAGGCAATCACAAGTCTCAAAAAAATGGCATTACTGGTGTTATATGGATCTTCATCGTGAGTTTATGAAGCAGACTGTGTATATGGAGAATTCGCTAATTCATGGGATTCATATCGCGAATGTTGATAAATGTGTAAAGCGGAAACAAACAGGGCATCATCGTCTCAACTAGTGCGCCATGCAGAGTCAGCGCGGACGCAAGCACCTCTCACCTGGCACGACGCAGATGTCGGAGCAACAGTACAAGCCCTGTGGTTTCCTACATTCTACTCTTGCCGTCAACAATACTTGGCGTGATTTGGTGCCTTCTTTGACGGGGTCAGAATGCTTCTTCGACGGAGAGGGCTCTGATGTTTGCCTTCCCACAAAGGCTGGGGCGATGCTTCTCACTGCATCTTCGGATGTCGCAATCTGTCAAAAGGACAATTGCCCTAAGCCTGACCGTGTCACAGAAACTGTCGCATGCATTGACAGAATTAAAATTCTAATGACTTCAGAAATTAGTATTGGCTTGTCGGAAATAATTAAAGAAGTGTCCGCCGGTGTGCTCAGAAAAGTTGTGATTGCTCAGCTACATCACCTTCATTCTATATCCTCATAGACTGATTGTAAGCTAGAATCGATGGAGCTGGGATTATGTTGTGTATGTAAGTTCAAGACTGTGCCTAGTTTTGAGTGAGTACAATTTCAAATAATGCATATGCAATAACATCATTTCTATGAAGATCTGTTCGCGACCTTGTCAGATTAGATGTAGTGGTAATAATTGGAGTATTGATGATAGAATATATACGGTTATGAGCATGGGTGTATTGCACAAGTGTGTGTTCTTTGAGGCAGTGTTTGTCATCAAAATGTAATCATGAGTATGGGAAGCATAAAGAAATTGTCTTGAGAAGGTTGGCAGAACGTTTGAATACTTGTTGATAATCCTGCTTGTAAGATGACTGTAACCTCAATGGATTTCAAGATTGCTAGCATTGTGTGTGCTCTGCATCTATCAGAGGAGATGCGTTTATGTAATAGCATTGAAAGTGGTAACACAGCTCCAGATCTAGCTCTTGGTGTTCTAACATATGAACAGATAAGTTTTCCTTGACTGTATCTTTGATTTCACCTCTAGGTTAAAATTCATTTTGCTAAGTTGTGCAAATCTGACATTGGTTATATGTGTTTCACTGGGATAAGATGTGATGATGTGAATCATATTTTGTGTTGTCTGATCATCGAAGTTTATGCAGATTAGATGATGATCCTACACAATGTTCCAGTCCCATGAAGATTTCAACTCCAATGCTGTGTGATCAGTTGCAATCAAAGTCAAAAGTTTGCTTTGAGAGCAGCATCGATCGACGCCACTGTAAAGGGCAGAGAGAGCAGATATTGTGATCGTTGATATCAATCCCTCATTTTCTGCATACAGAATCTTGATTTCAATGAGATAAGTATTGCATGGTTAAATAATGCTCATGAATTTGTTATGTAGTTACTAATTCATGCTATAAACTTTGAGATAGTCAATCATGTATGCTTCTAGCAATGGTACTTCTCTTTGAGATAGTTGAGTTCCATGAACTATTAGTAATCTCTTCTTAATGCTTTCAGGACAGACCAAGAAGCGTAAGAGATTGCTTTCAAGAAGAGCTTGATGCATCTTGTAGGTTGAAGAATGGAGACACATCATGCAGCCATGGGACCGAGTGGATGACTGAAGACATCTCTTTGAAAAGGAAGAAATAACCTTCAGAGGGAGTTCCATGACTCGCTGAGAATAAAATAGAGTGTTCTGGGATGAGGTCGAAGAGGACAGCCCTATATCTCTACAGAGGTGTATGCTGGAATCCATTTCTCTAAAGCAAGTGCTGCAGGGAATCTTAGACAATGAGGTCAAAAGATTGATGCAAGTACTTAAAGATGCAGATGGGAGCATTGAGAAGTACAAGGCAAGATTTGTGGCTTGTGGGTTTTCACAGAAAGAGGGAGTTGATTATGAAGAAACATTTGCTCTTGTTGTTCGCTATACTTCTGTCAGAACCATCATTGCCATTGCTGCATCTAGAGGATGGAAGATTCATCAAATGGATGTGAAGACAACTTTTCTCAATGGTGTGATCAAGGAAGAAGCTTATATCGTGCAACCTGATGGATTTGAGGTTCATGTTTGCAAGCTGAAGAAGGCCTTGTATGGTCTTAAGCAGGTTCCTCGTGCATGGTACGAAAGGATTGATCGGTACCTGTCAAGTTTGGGCTTCTTTAAGAATGATGCTGACTCAAATCTCTACTTCAAGGTAATCAATGGTGAAGCATTAATTTTAGTCTTATATGTTGATGATTTGATTCTTGTTGGAGAAGATCACCTGATTCTCGAGTGTAAGAAGGAGTTGACTTCTGAATTTGAGATGAAGGACCTTGGGCTCATACATTACTTCCTTGGATTAGAAGTCTGGCAGAAACCAGATGAGATGATTCTAAGTCAAGGGAAGTACACCATTGATATACTTAAGAGATTTGGTATGATGGATTGCAAATCCATGTCTATACCTATGGAGACCAACCTACATAAATTGAAGGAGGCTGCAGCTAGTTTAGACTTGGTGGATCCTACTATGTACAGACAGCTAATCGGATCCTTGATGTATCTAGTTAACACCAGACCAAATATTTATTATGCTGTGAGTGCACTTAGTCAGTTCATGTGTGAACCGAGACAAATACATCTAGTTGCAGCGAAACATATCCTAAGATGCTTGCGTGGCACAGTTGGATATGGGTTGAGATATTCTTCAGATGCAGACTTGGTGCTACATGATTACATTGATTCTGATTGGGCAGGGTATGTCACAGATCAGAAGTGCACCTCTGGTTGTTGCTTCAGGTTGGGTTCTGCTATGATATCCTGGTGTAGTAGGAAGCAGTCATCTGTAGCAGAGGCAGAGTATATTGCAGTTTGTATGGCAGCTCGAGAAGCAGTGTGGCTTCGGAAACTCCTTGCAGGATTGGTTGGACAATCATTGGAGCTGACTTTTATTGTTTGCCTTAATGCATTTCTCTCTGTGAGAGAGATTTGAGGTGTAAGCCCTTGTTAATGCATTTTCCTCTGAGACGGAGGAATTTGAGGTGTAAGCCCTTGTTAATGAGTTCTTCTCTGTGTGAGAAGTTCGAGGTGAAATCCCTTATTAATGCATTTCTCTTTGAGATTTGAGGTGAAAGCCCTTGTTTCCACCCTCTGAGCAAAGTCATGGTGGATGTCGTGTGTGACTCCATGACACATCTTGTACTTGTGAATGTCATGTTGAGGTGACAACATCACGTAAGTGATGAACACTTGTACACACCATAGTATGGTTGTAGCCATTATGGTTGATATCATGTTGAGGTGATATCTAATATCACGATGAGGTGATATTCTTCTTTTCACATTTGGTTGTAGCCAATGTGGTAGACATCACGTTGAGGTGATATGTCTTGTGCAGCTGGAAGTTCTCTCCCTAGCTGAGAGGGAGTGTTGATGATAAATACAGCTTTGTACGATTCCTTCCAGCCTATCAAATTAAATGATAGCTTCCAGCTATTTAATTTATATGTTGTTATGAGAAGATGCGCCTTACTTCATTTAATTGTTTATCATATCTTGGCCGACTTGATAAGTGAATTATTTAATTTGTAATTATTCTCCTTGTGGCCGACCTTGTTCTTGAAGAGGTGCGACCTCTCCCAAGCAATGTATAAATACGAGATCATTTGTCCTCATTTAAACATCAAGCAAGTTCGATATTCATTCTATATTCAAGTGCGAATTATATCTTGAGCAGATTGCGATTTTCTCTAAGTGCGATTTCCTTCAAGAGCAAGTTGAAGTTATCTAAGAGTGCAGATTGTAATCTGTATGATTGCATCTAGAGTTGATGCTATTACTTGGCCTTGAGTTTGGCCTCATTGTACAAGAGAGTGTTGTTTCTTGAATAATATATAAGAGAGATTTTGTTGCTGGGTTTTTCTCCCTCAAGAGGAGGGTTTTCCCAGGGTATCTGCTGTGTTCTGTGTCTGATTTTTTAATTAATTTCTGTGCACATATTCTGATCACTAAATTTAACATTACTTTGCTACTCAAGTCAAAAATTTTCCCAAAGATTTTAGTGGTTTTTCTAAGAACATTGAGTTTCTTCATTTTCTGTGATTTCAGATTGCGCAAGGGATGGCTTCATTTCCCAAAATCATGCTAGAAGACAGCCAAAGGTTCATGGGAAAAAATTATAAGACCTGGAAACAAAGGATGCTCACGATCTTCGAGTACAGATGCCTTGATTAGATTGTCCTCAGTACATACACTCATCCAACAGTTGTGGGTAAAGACTAGGACAAGTTTGATGAGCGTAATTGTGAAGCTGCCATGCTCATTAAATTATTAGTAATAGATGCAATGCTTTTAGAGGTATCATTAGGGAAAACCTCTATGGAGATTTGGATGCACCTACAAGATTTGCACAAGACGTCAAATAAAGGCATGGCCTTCTTCTTAAAGAATATGTTGTTCTCGACCATGATGGACGGGAAAATATCTTTGTAGGATCATTTGATGACGATCAAAGGTTTTTGTGATCAATTGTTAGCCATGGGTTGCAAGATGGAAGAAGATATGGTGCTTATAACATCGAAAAGCTTACCATGGTCATATGAGCATTTCGTTGAAACACTCAACATCACATCTACCAATGTTGACCTGAAGTTCGATGACTTGTGCAACAAAGTCTTGCAACAAGACAGATGGAAGAAGTAGTTTGGTAGCAATAGCGATTCATCGAGTGTGGAATAGGTCTTTACAATTAAGGACAAGGACAAAGGCAAGTGGCCTCAGAAGAAAGGTCAAGGAAATTTTGATGATACTTTGAAGAATTTGAAGACTATCATATGTCACTATTGCGGTGAACTTGGTCACATGAAGAAGCACTGCAGAAAGTGGTTGGCTGATAAAAAATCCAACCAGGGAAGCCCTCCACAAAAGGTTCATGTCGTAGAGCATTTTGAGCAGGAGTCAACCTTCTTTGCTTTCATGGCCAAATGATCAGTAGATCAGGTCAACTCTTCTACATGATACATTGATTCAGGAGCATCTCAACATTTTACACATAGGAAGGATTGGTTCACTGAGTATACAGCTTGCTCAGATTCAGTGATCTTCGGTTGTGGTGAGGAGTATACAGTTGTTGGTAGACACAATGCTCAAATAACTGTTACCTATTTTTTTCACTTTACGCTCAATAGGTAGAGCTGAATGAAGTTCAGCTATTATAGGTACAGGAAATTTTCAAATTTTGCTGATAAAGTGTTCATTGATCATCATTGAGATCATCTTACAAATGTGTCATAAGTTTGTTGTGCAAATGTTTAAAACAGAAAATTAAGAGAAATTTGCATAATTGTATTTTTATTCATTTTGTGAAATGCTGAATCTCGCACAAGCCGCGAGAGTAACTGAGTTTGTTTCTGACAATCAAGAGATGAATACAAAATTTAAATGAACAGACTACACTGCTGAAAATAACATAAACGTAAAAAAGAGAAGCAATTCATCATTGCCTGTAATGATGAATCACTTCGTTGGTGCTTCTAGCCGTCGTGCCTCCAAGCAGCTGCAGCCTCACTTCATCGCTCCATGTACCTGCAAAATCGTTAAGGAAATAATGTTAGAGTTATACTCTAAGCAATGGTGAATTACTTTCTGCCTTACGTCTATGCTACAGACAGAAATGTAATTTGCATTAAACCAAGCATTCATCAGACAATTGAAAAAATCGAGCAGAAAAACATAATTCAATGGAAGCTTTCAGCTTCTTATATTTTGCTGACATGTTTGTTTCAATGTGCAGGAACAGGTTTATCATATTCGAGTTCATTTCATCAGATATGTGGAGTAAAACGGGCTCCCACAAGGGTTGAGCCCGGCATATCTGGTTTTCAAGTATAGAGCAAAAAGTGATTACTGTACTATAATATCAAATGATTAAAACAGTCTAAATCAGCATGACGGAACTGATTGAGCAATTATCTTTTGCTCACAAATCAAAGGAACGGTAAAGTAGCATGGCAGTTGAGTATTGATTACATTTATCAACTCTCGTTTTAGCTCTGTCTCTCATTCACATTCACATTGTGATAAGACATTGAGCTCCTTTTCATTACAGGATAAACAGAGCATTCAGCACTTTGTTTTGTTTCTTATACCATCAAGTGCTTGCGCAGTTTACAAAAGATTCAAGATAATAGTTTAACTTCAGCATTATGAGAAGAATTTCCATGTTTAGCAAAGAACGATGAGTGGAAGGAGACAATAAGCTGATTCATACATTGAGCTGGGTAAATGAAAGTATTACATTCATAAGTAGAAGGAGTGCTGTTCTAGAAAATGCATGATACCTCGAAACTTTTGTTTGAGTCAAATATGAAACAGCAAAAAAGAGATTGAATTTTTCTCTTTAATCAAATATGGAACAGCAAAAAAGAGATTGAATTTTTCTCTTTAATCAAATATGGAACAGCAAAAAAGAGAAAGGCATTTTCTCTTTTAATCAAATTCCTAAAGTGAGAAATCATTAACAATAACAGAATGGCTCAATATCAAGACAATCTTGTGCATTTTTAATCTTTTTATCAGTTACGAAATGTTGAGGATCTGTCTCATTGAAACAATGTTGTATTTGTTTTTTCTGATGAGACAAGCTGTACAGGCTTGCAGTGTGTAAGGAAGTATATTTTACAAGGAATGGAAAAAATTAAATCTTCTTCATCTATAGTCAGTAGCAAGAAGCAATGTACAAAATTCTTTATTGTGGTTTTGAGGCTCATCAAGAGGAATTGTTCAGGCGTGTTTTGCCATACAAACACAATTACAGCTATGAAGGTTTTGCTCTTTAAAAAGAAACAGGAAATATGATGAGACAAAAATACCCAGAACTATATCATTCATGGCGGCCTGGAGGAGTTTTCTTTTGCATATACCCAGATGAGATTTCGAACTGGGAAATACATTTTCTTTGCTATCATGAATATTTGAAGCTTCAAATACAGAAAATACAGAAATCAAATGTTATTTACAGTACCCAGAAGTCTTAAAGTTGCTGTCTCAGAAATATGGAAAAAAACAAAAGGAAATATTCATGTATCAGCTTAAGAGTGAATATTTTTGCAGAATTAAAAGAACAAAGACACAGATTCAAATTTTTAAAGCAAAGATTGTTCATTTTTTGTCAAAATACTTCAAAGATTTTCAATGCAGCGTTAAGAAGTAAAGAAAGCTTTTAGAAATGCACAGGAAAAGCAAAAAATCAGATTATTATCTCAAAATACCTCCAGAAATCTCCAATATTCGAATTTGAAGAAGTCAGAAACTCAAATTTGCAGCTCAAGATCAGATGGTGACCAAAAGAGCGTGAATTTTGTGCCAAGTTCGCAGCCAAGTTTCAAAGAAATGATTAAGCATCGATTTCAACAAGAAATGGTGCCCCAAAATGCCTCTACGTTTTTTAAAAAAAACGTCATACTGCAGATTCGCCCAAAATAAATCAGATTTGAACTTCTTCATGGCAGAAAATTCATAGAAACAGCAAGTTCGTGGCTCAGGATGATGATGGCGGCCAGAAAAAGTATAGATTCGTGCCCAGATTTGCCACAAAGTCTCAGAAAAACGAAAGAATATCACTCAGAACAAGAGATCGCGCCTGAATACTTCCACATTTTTTTTATAAAAAATGTCTCATTTTCCAGATTCACTAGAAAAATCAAGCCCAAACCCTCCATGGCGGCGCAACAGGGAAGTCTTCAGCAAAAGTCAAGAATGTGAATGATGAAATGATTAGGGTTCAGTTTCTTGTGTTTGCCCTAATTCGACCAAGGATGACTTTTTATTTTGTTAATGATTTTAATAAATCATATCATTTTACTATCAACGTGGTCTTGACTCTTGAAGTTAATTGACCTATAATGCATAAGGGGCCCGTGGATTTTGAAGCTGCCTTAAGGAAATATTTTGTTTTTTTTTAAAATTTATTTGTATTTGCATGGATTAATAAAACATCAAATATTTAATTAAATGTTAAAATGTAATTTTGTGATTACTTTAATATTTAGGCATATAGTGAAGAATGATATTACCAATCGCCTAAATATTAAAATAATTACTTAATGATTATTTTCAATATTTAATTAAATAAAGACTTTCTGAGATCCATGCAGATACAAATAAAGTCAACTGGAGAACGAATTAATATCAAATTGTTAACTGGAGAGGTACCATGAGAAAGATGGGTTTTAAAATGTGCATGGGCAGATTGATACAAACGAGGTGGTTTTTACATGCTTTAAGCCACTTTTTCAGGGATTTTCAGTCTAGTTCAAGTTGCAGATCAGTTACACGCTTTATGGTTGCCAGTTTGAGTTGGTGTTCACTCATTTTTACATGAGTTTGAGCCACTTTTTCAGGGATTTTCACTTGTGCTCGGATTTCACATTGTAGTTGTCATCTTTTCACTTTCTGATGACTTTCAGTTACTATTCATGCACTTTGGAGTGTCTTTTTGTATATATTGAAAAAGTTTATCTTTTTCAATCTAGTTCTTGTTTTCTGCCTTTGCCTTCAGCAAAGAAGACTATCTTGTAACTCAGCATTCATTTTACAGATTAATACAGCAGTGTTTTTACAGGTTCAGATCGTGTTATTGCAGAGAATTCCTTCAATTTTCAGTATTTTAGAATTTTCCTTCAAGTTTCAAGCATCTTTGTCATGTGGGATTGATCGAAGTAATTATTGTGTTGCAGTTTTTGAAACCTTTAAATATTTCTGTCTCCTTAGTGAATTCTGTATGCATCCAGGTTTAAATCCACTGGTTAAACATTGTGTTGATCAATGATCAAACAGTCTAGTTGTGGAAATTGTATTTCCCTTCTGTGATTGTTTCTTTAATAACCTTTGTTTAAAGTATTCAAGTGTTTAAACTTCCAGATCTGGTTGTGCAAATAAAAATAGTGAGTAATTGTTCTGTGAGTTAAGTCTGCAAGTTGGATTCTTCGGTGCATCACCATAAATTAACAGCTTTATAGTTTAGAATTCAGACTTAGTCTTTCTACCTCTTTCCCAGCCAAGTCAATTAGTTTTTATCAGGGAACCAGCCCTCTCTGGAGATTGATTCTCAGTTTTAGGCAACCCACAGGCCTGAGAATCATTCCATGTTTCAACAGATTGCTGAATTTAACTATTCAAGCGTTCGGGTGCAATCTGAATTGACAACAATAACTTCTAGAGGGAAAAAAATCTTTTTTTCCTGAATGTATACTATTTTCTGGGCATGGAGCTCAATTTTCTTTTAGTGAGTCAGATTATGTGCCATTGTCTTGAGTTGGACGGCATTTTCAATACACACAAGCATAGTTGGAAAACTCGCCCCAAGGAAAAACTCGCCAAGGGAAAAATTGGAGAGTTTTTAAAAACTCGCCAAAAATTCGGAAAAAACTCGGCAAAAAAACTCGGGAAATGAAAAAATTGCTTGATTTTCATTAAAAACACATTTTTTTTGCAAAATTCAATGACAAGATGAATCCAATGAATCCATAAATGAGTACAAAAGTGTTTTCTATTAATTTTGATTGACTTTAATGTAAATTAATTACAAAATCGCATTCTCATGCGGAATCCCGATGGCTAAAAGCCTGAAAGTCTGATACATGAAAACAGTAAAACTAGAACTAGAAGCAAATACTAAAGTTCTAAACAACAACTAAATACAACATGATAGGCTTTCCTCTTCCCTAGTCTAGCAACAGCTAGGGAAGAAGGGGTGGGTCCTCTAGCCCTGCCACGTGTGCGTGGTGCTAGTGGTGGTGGCTGCGGTGCTACTGCTGCTGGCTCTGGCTCTGGCTCTGGCTGGATCTCATCCAACCCTACATCTCCAACTCCTGATGCACCCACATCCTCCATTGCCTCTCTCTCAAAGTCAAGGATTTCATCTGCACTAAACAATGGAGGCTGCTCCTCTCGCCCTGTCCAATCACTATAAGGATCTATCTCATCTAAGTCAATAGGATCCTGTGATTTTTCTTCAACTCTCTTTATGCGCAACCGAAGGTTGTATTGCACAAAGACCAAGTCATTGAGGCGCTTTTGTGTTAACTTGTTCCTCTTTTTCGTGTGAATGGACTCGAACAAGCTCCAATTGCGCTCACAATTGGATGCACTACAAGGCTGACATAGAATACGGAGGGCAATTTTTTGTAGATTTGGGGTTTTTCCACCCCAATTTTTCCACCAAACATCTGCAAAAAACAAAAACAAAATTGAAGAGTTAGAAAACAAAGTCAAAGACTCAAAAGTCAAAAGTCAAAACACATTTTATCAAATTCTAAGATGCATGTGAAATAAACTTAAAATTTAAAGACTCTGAATTTTATACCTGGTGGCAGAGTGGTTCTTCCTCTAACAGCCAACTCTGAAGAAAAGAGATTACCAGTTGCCTCCCTATATATATCCATCTCCTTGACGATGAGGTCTCTCACTGCAACCTCAGGTTCCATCCTCTGAATGCATGTTGTGAGCCCCTCCATAACCTCTCCATTAGGATCAGAGAAGCTCTCTGAGAAGAGAAAAGAAGGGTTGAGGAAGTACCCTGCTGCATGGATGGGTTGGTGGAGTTGATTGTTCCACCTCCTATCAACAATCTCCCATATGGGATCAAATTTGAGGCTGTCCCCCTTGTAATAACTTTTGATGGCCTCCTTGGCCCTATCCATGGCCTCATAAATGTATCCCATTGGGTTTTCATCCCCATCTACCAAGCGGAGGACTCTAACCAAGGGCTCCGACACCTAGATTAAAAATACAAAAAGATCAAAGTTAGAAATTTATAATGAAAGGCTTAAAGTTAAATTAAAAAACATATATTTATATTGAACTTGAGATTAAAATTAAAATCAAAGTTTGGAAGTTACCTTCACGATCTCTGTAGCTTTTTGTGCAAACAAGGGGTCGAAGACTATTGCAGAAATTCTATCTCCTTCGGCCTTCTTTGAATATGAAGAGTCATTCCATGCTTGACTCACGAACATTTGTCTTAGAGAGCCCAAAGAATCCAAAATGCTTTGCAACGTTAGGAAAATTGTTGCAAACCTTGTGGCACCCGATCTCACCAACTCCTTCCCTTGCGTATGCTCTCTCATCAAACTAAGAACCCAAGGGTGATTGTAGATATATTTTGTGATGCTCCTTGCATCATCTACAATCGGTGCCACCCAAACAAGTTTGCCTATGTCCTCCAAAAGAAGGTCAAGGCAATGAGCCGCACAAGGTGACCAAAAGAGTGATGGATGTCTACTCTCAAGCATCCTTCCAGCTGCCACATACGCTGCTGCATTATCTGTGATGACTTGCACCACATTAGCAATCCCCACCTCCATCACAACTTCTTCCAACAACGTACACAATGTATCTGCAGTTTTTATCTTGTTGGAAGCATCCACCGACTTCCAAAACACAACTTCACCTTTGGAAGCAACCAAAAAATTAAGGATGGTGCGGTTTCTCCCATCCGTCCACCCATCAGAAAGAATTGAGCAGCCAAATTTTTTCCATTTATTTTTTTGCTCTTCCACCACATGCATTGCCCTTTCGGTTGCATTTGTGAGCAACCTACAAGTACAAAGTAAAATAATTAAATAAGTACAAAATTGTAAGTTATAAACAAAAAATAGCTTGAATTCAACATAAATAATAAATTAATTTAAATTTTAAATGAAAGAACATAAAATTTAAGTTGATTTGTCACTTACTTCCCACTCAAATCTTTGCGAGAAGGTGGCTTGAAGCCTTTTCCCGCAACTGTCAATGAAGTGACCATATTGTGCCAATAGGGACTATTCGCTACATTGAATGGTATGTTATTGAAATACCAAAAATCAGCACATGCCATGGTAGCATGTTCATGCACCTCCTTGTTCCACCCTGTAGCCTCCAATGATACCTGTGCTCCTGGTGTGTTTCTTGGCACAAAAAAACTCTGTGGGTTGCGTGAAGATGAAGGTGGTGGTGGCATTGGCACTCTAGTCGAACTAGAGGACAAGGGGGGCCTAGAGGATGCTGTGGCTGTGGCTGTGGTGGTTGTGCCATGAGTGCGAATCCGTGGACCACGAAGAGAGCCCACAATGCCAACAATATCTGGCTCTGCATCCTCATCTGACTCTATCTCCATGTGCTCGGCCTCGTGCTCCTGAGTCCCATGGGCATGCGCATGTCCACTGGCTATGGCTGCTGCTATGGCTTTTTTAGCCCTCTCCTTTTGCATTTTTTTTTCCTCAGCAAGTGAAAGTAGGGCAAGCATCTCTCTTCTAATCTCTTCTTTGGGCTTCTCACAAACCTTGGCATCACGCTGAGGAATGCCTGCTAGATGGTATTTGAGGCGATTTATGCCTCCATGATATGTTTTTTTGCATTCACCACAAACAACTGTTCCAGGCACTGGCCCTCTGACACCATATTTCCATGTAGGGTCTCTAGCCCCTGCAGGACGAGTGCCTGGAACCCATGATGATGCTGTGTGAGGGGTGGAAGTTGATGGGGTGGGGGCGGAACCTGATGCTGAGCCTGAACCAGAGCCAGAAGCCATTATAGTGTGTAATGTGTATTCACTGATCAATGATCAATCTACACATTCAAAAAATAAGCACAACATATTAGTTTTTTAATATAAAAAAAATTTAAAAACAACCTAAAATCATTAAAACTTAAAAAATCTAAAGCTAAATTCCATTTAAATTGATACAAATGTGCTTAAATGAATTATCAATTAACATTATTAACTAATCTTATCATTCTACACAAAAAATGAACCTAGGTCTGAAAATTTCAAAAAATAGTGAAAAAAATGAAAAAAATCAGCAAAAATCAACAAAAGATTGTGATGAATTTTGTTTTTTGGATTCTAAATGCAAAAAAATTGTTTCTTTGTGCTCTATCATGTCTTTTTTTCAATTTGGAATGAGTATTTTGCAAGAACAATGAAAGAAAATGATTAATCAAAAACAAAAAACAAAAACAGAAACCCTACCTTTGAATCGAATTTCTCTTCAAAATCCACACAAAATGGCGTTTGAATCTTCTCTCCTCGATGGAAAATCGTTGGAAATGATATCTCCTTGCTTGGGGGGGGGTTTCAGCTCCTCACACAAAGTATCAATTGATTTTGAAATGAAATGAAGAAGATAAAAGACGTTTTGTGCTTTATCCCTGCGCGCGCGAGTTTTTGGCTCGGACTCGCGAGTTTTTGGCGAGTACTCGCCATAAAAACTCGCAAGTTTTTGGTAAAAACTCGAAAAAACTTGAAAAAAACGAGTTTTTAAGTTTGGCGAGTTAAACTTTTAAAAACTCGTTTTTGAAAAAAACTCGCGAGTTTTTAAAAACTCGCCGAGTTCTCTGCGGGTTTTCCAACTATGCACAGAAGTACCATATTGTTGAGGAGTCCAAGAAAACCATCATAGTTGGCATAGAGGATCATGGTTTGTGTCAGCTTATTGATACTAGAGAGGTTCAAGAGCATGTGTTGGCAGCCAAGAGTTCATTTGCTATCAATACTCTTTGGCATCAATGTTCTGGGCATCTCAACCTTTCTTATCTCTCTTAGTTGGATCGCTCGAATACGGTGGAAGGTTTACTTGAAATCCACCATTAGATACCAGGTGTTTGCGAAGCTTGCCAAGCAGGCAAACAACACAAAACTTTGTTTCCAGGTGGACATGCTTTGAGAGCATTGAGAGTTCTATAGCTGGTTCATGCATATGTATGTGGACTAATGAATACGACATTAGTCATTGGTACCAGGTATTTTCTTTTTTTTTTTAGATGATTTCACTAGGAAAATGTGGGTGTTTTTCCTAAAAGAAAAAGTAGATGTGTTTAAGGATTTCCAAAAGTTCAAAGCATTAATAGAAAAAGAGTCTGACTGTTCAATAATCACTCTTAGGTCTGATAATGGAGGTGAATTCTGTTCAAATGAATTCATGGACTTTTCTGCCAAACACAGTATCAAAATTCAATTCACAATACTCTATACTCCACAATAGAATGTAGTGGTTGAGAGAAGGAACCATACTATTACGAAGATGGCCTAGTGTATGTTGGAGAACATGAGTGTTCCCAAGAAGTTTTGGGCAGAGGCAGTTTACACTATAGTTTATCTTGTCAACAGGTCTCTGACACACGCAGTGAAGGAGAAAACCCCAGATGAAGCATGGTCTGGGGGGAAAACAAAGGTGAGCCATCTAAAGGTTTTCAGTTCTATTGCATATGCCTGGATTCCAGATGCAAAAAGAACCAAACTAGACTCCAAGAGTCAAAAGTTAATGCTTATAGGGTACAGTGAAAATCATAATGCCTACAAGTTGATTGATGTGGACATTGACCACTTAACATTCAACAAAAATGTGGTGATTGATGAAGAATTTGGGCCTTTTCAGCTCTCTTCTAACTTCAAGAGTACTTAAGATCACCCTTTGAAGGCTAAAGATTTAGGTGTACAGCTTCCATTAGCTACACCTGATGATTTGAACAAGTAGAATCTCCTAGGCAAGTACCAGTACTAGATTTTTTTTAGGAAAACTTGGATCAACATCCAGATGATATAGTACCCGTCAGTCCAAGTCATGATGACCACACTGATTTGGATGAAGGAGTTTCTACAAAGAGACTAAGTGGTGGGAAAAACTCATTAGTGATGTTCGAGATGATGAAATGGTCGAGGGTCGATCATTTAGATGCAAGAGCAAGCAAAACACAGTTAAATTTGCTCTTATGACCAATATTCAGGGAGTGTATGAGCCACAGGTATTTGTTGAGGCAAAAGATAAACTTGAATGGGAAAAGGCCATGGAAACCGAACATCAAAATCTTATGAAAAATAAGACTTTTGGGTTCTTTCAGATCTTCCACCACGGAAGAAACCTATTGGCTGCAAATGGGTGTACAAACTCAAGTACAAAGTTGATGGTACATTTGATAAGTACAAAGCATGGTTGGTGGCTAAAGGGTTCTCGAAGAGAGAAAGTATTGATTATGAAGAAACTTTTGCTCCTACATCAAAGATGAGCAACATCTGGTTAGTTCTAGCCATGGTAGCACAATTTGGATAGAAAGTCCATCAAATGGACGTGAAGAGTGCCTTCCTTAATGGTGACTTAGCCTCAGGGTTTTTAGGTTGCAGGAAAGGAGCATTAGGTATGTAGATGACGAAGGCTCTTTATAGCCTAAAGTAGGCGCCTAGGGCATGGTACATAAAGATTGATAGGTATTTTGATCAGTAGGGATTCCAGTGAAGTCCTTCAGAACCAAATTTATACATCAAAAGCATAGTCAATGAAATCATCCTTTTGGTCATTTATGTGGATGATATCATCATTACAGGTAGTGAAGCACATTTGATTGAAGAAATCAAATGTAATTTGTGTAAGGATTTTGACATGACAGACTTAGGCCTCCTACATTATTGCCTAGGTGTAGAGGTTTGGTAGACAGATGGTGGTATTTTTATTTCTCAATCTAAACATGCTCGAAGTTTGCTTGACAAATTTAGAATGAAAAATTGCAAAATCTCGTCTACACCTATGGAGAAAGGGATGAGGCTTTCAACCAAAACCAACTCAAATGTAATCAATGAGTCAACATTCAGGCAACTAGTGGGCAGCCTTATCTATCTTACAGCCACTAGACCTGATTTGAGTTATGTTGTGAGTTACATTTTCTGTTTTATGACAGCCCCAAAGGAAAAACATTGGGTTGCAACGAAGTGGGTACTGAGATATGTGAAAGGGACACTTGACTTTGGCATTCTGTATGGTAGAAGCAAAGATCCTAGGCTGGTTGGGTTCACAAATTCAGATTGGGTAGGTTTTGTCGATGACAGGAAGTCCACTTCCGAATATGTTTTCAATCTTGGTATGAGTGTAGTCACATGGACCAATAAGAAGTAGCAAGCGGTAGCTCTTTCCTTGACAAAGGCAAAGTATCGAGGAACAATCAAAGTAGCATGTGAGGTATTATGGCTTCGAAGGATGCTTTTATACATGCGAATGCCTCAAGCAAGGCCTTCACCCATGTTTTGTGACAATCAAAGGGTGCTAAAGCTTGCCAAGAATGCAATCTTCCATGAGCGTACCAAACGTGGAGCTTCATTGTCATTTCATTAGGCAACTTGTAGAAGATGGATCAATGATGTTGTGGTATTGTCCAACTGAGGACCAAAATGCAGACATTCTTACCAAGTGCTTGAGTCCTGACAAATTTGTAAATTTTTGGGATAAGCTTGGTGTAGTTAGTAGAATGACCATTAAGGGAGGGTATTAAAGAAATGTTTTATATTGTAATGGTCAATTAGCTTTTAGGATAGGCTTTAGGAATCTTCTTTAATAAAGTCATGCTGATTTTAGATATTTTTCCTATGAGTTGTCATCCTTATCCTTTGTGGATAAGATATTTGTCATCCTTATCCTCTGTGGATAAGATATTTGTAATCCTATATAAGGATGTTTTTGCTCCTTATTTCATAATAGATTTTTATGCAATCTAAACTTTTCGTGTGCTATTTTTGTAATACCCAAGATCTATTGGGTTTGAAGACATCTCACCTTGCAATTTCCACTAAACTTATTTATTTTTGGAGGCTCAATTTTTGACACTAAAATTTGGGCCATTTTTGAACAACAATTATTTTGAGGGCAAATTAATTATTGGTAGGTGGAAATTGAAAAGCGTGGAAAACAAAAGGAAGAATACTAAATAGAGAAGTAGTTACAAGAGAGAACAAAAATGAGTTGAAACACAACAAGAAGTATATCGAAGAAACAACTTGAGAAAGCATATGTCATAACCTTGATTGCAATTTGCATAGGATAATTAAATAATCGTTGTCCAAGGAAACTACTGCGATTCCTTAAGGCAACAGAATTTAATAACAGCTATAAAAAGAATCACATCTTTATGAGAATGGGGGATCGCAGCTATACAGTCTCCTGGTAATGATTGATCAATAAAGGTATGAATTAAAAAAAAACAACAATAAAATGAAGAGTCTAGGAAAGAAGTCAGTAAATAAATAACAAATAATGATAATAATTAATCAAGAAGGCAGCGATTCATTTAAGCAGCAATTAAGAGTCCTTGAAAGGGCAGTAATTAATAACAAAGGCAGCGATTAATATCATGGGCAGCGATTAATGAAAAGACAGCACTCAAGCATGACAAGGCAGCGCTTGAGTTTGAAAAGGTATGTCCTTTACAAAGGAAGGGGTGGAGAGAGGTGACTCTTCTCCACCACCAGATATAAAAGAATGTACATTTCAAAAGGAGAAGGACCATCATTGAAGGAATCAGAAATAATAATCTGCACTTAGGAAAGCAGCAGACATTGCTATAATAAGTAATTGGTATGCAATCAAATGTATATGCATTTATATATAATTTTGATAGGCATATGCATTTATATATAGTTCATTTCATAATAACTAATATGCAATAAGGGAGAAATGTTTAATTTGGTAGATAAGTAAATAGTGAATCTATTTATATTATTATAAACACCATCCTTTTCTTTCAGCAATCATGTGTAAGGTTGGCAAGGAAACATGTTAGGGAAGGGTGGTATAGGTTCTCTCATTAAGTACCCCAACCCTAAGTTGGATGGGGTTGTCTTGGTTGGATGTTCCTTCCACTTGGGGCCAAGGGGGGTATGAGCATGCTCTTGGGCTTAATTGAGATGAATAATGTATAGGTTCTCACATTGTAAGTACGCCAACCCTAAGTTGGACGTGATTGTCTTGGTTGGATGTTCCTTCCACTTGGGGCCAAAGGGGGTATGAGCACGCCCTTGGGCTTAATTGAGATGAATAATGTATAGGTTCTCACATTGTAAGTATGCCAACCCTAAGTTGGACGGGATTGTCTTGGTTGGATGTTCTTTCCACTTGGGGCCAAGGGGGGTATGAGCACGCCCTTGGACTTGTGATGAACAGTTTTTCTAGGGACCTATCATGTGTTTCTCCCCAATCCCTACTATGATTGGTTATTGAAAAGAGTCTATAGAGTGGATTCAAGTTCAAGTTGTTATTCATTATTTCATAAATGTTAATAGTTCATTTATTCTTAAGTTCAATGCTTATTATATAATTTACTATAGAATGTTATTTGCAAAACAATCTTATGTTGTGTAAGTGTCTCTTAAGGAAAATTCATGCATACTCCAAGTAGGGGACATTACAATTGGTATCAGAGCCTTAATCCTATCAACTTGCAGGACAAACCGACCTTAACCACCATTCAATTAGGATTAACTATTCAGCCTTCTTCTTAAGTAGGCCAATAATGCATTTCTATATACGTGTGCCTTTCACATGTATGCTTCGTGTATTACATGTATTCATGTGTATACTTCGTGACTTACATGTATTCATGTGTATACTTTGTGTCTTATGTGTATTTATGTGCATGCTTCATGTCTTATGTGTATTTTGTGTATACTTTGTGTATTGCGTGTATTTATGTGTATTCTTTGTTAGTGTTTGTAGCTTAGGGAGATATTTTTCTCTTAAGTAAAAATAATTAAGATAATAAATAATTATCAAGGCAGGTCGGCCTTGTTAAATAATGATATTTTATATTTGTTATTTAAATCAAAGAGGCCGACCTAGATGAAAGGTTGCCTAGTTTGGTATATATACAAGGTGGTGTTCTTCCATTCAAATCATCAAGTTCAATTCATTCTAGATTGTCATTCTTCAGCAGTTTGCCTTCCCTTGAAGCAGATCCATTCTCAAAGAGAAGTGTTACCATTCATGGAGGAGTCTCTCCATTCTTTGTATATACTCAGCCTTGTGCAAGTCCTGATTTGCTGGGTTTTTCTCCCTCGAGTAGGAGGGTTTTCCCAGGGTAAACTGCTGTGTTTATTGTTCATGTGTTGTGATTTTTGCTTATTGCATTTCTGATCCTAAAACTAACATGGTATTAGAGCGGGTCTAAGTAAAGATCTGATCAGAATTGTTTAAGCAGTCTGAAGGAGATATAATCTAGGCATCAAACTTATTATTTGAGGTGGATTCATTCAAGGAGGTCGATAACTTTATGGGAGAGAATAACATTACATATTCGAACTACCAGTCATCTTGAAGAGGCTCGAAGGTCTTCATTTCTCACTGCCATTAATATAAAGGGAGTCTTTGATTATATGTGATGTCCCCTCCAAAGTGAGACATTTGTATTTAGTAGATTAGCCTATTATTGCGATCCTCGTAGGCTAATGAGATTGGATAGAGGGTCCATTGAGGGATGCAGTTTCTTCAGTAGTTAGAGCTATGCAGGATTGGTGTTCGTTTGAGGTCTATAGGACTCTGTATGAAGGACTTGCTATTTATAGTATGTCAGAGATGCTAGAGATGGAACCCTGCTATTTTTAGTAAGGGGGTATGGTCATGTGCAGTTTCCTCATGCCAACTCCCAGTTCTGATGGCATGCAAAAATGTTGAGTAATAATGAAGATATTAATATTTATTTGATTAAAATAAATATTAATGGTTTTGAGCTTATATTATTAAGTTATAATATAATTTTATATTATAACTTAAGTGACTTAAGTGAAGGGTCAATTTCTCATTAGTTGGGGCCAGTTGAGCAATTAAATTAAATGGTAATATTTATGCACCAACTATTGAGACTCAAATGAAAATTAAAAGTAATATTATTACTCATCTCAAAACTGAAGAAGAGTTTTTTGGGTTAAATCGAACCCTAATGTGAGAAGCCTATTTATCTCTTGAAAATCGTACAAGGCTTCATTATGATGTTGATTATTTTGTTGAGAAGACTTGTCCTTTTTGGCTTTGAAGAAGAAACTGGGGTTTCTACAATTTGTTCCAGAGTATCGATAAAAAAGGCAACCAATCTGAAGGAGTATCAATCCAATCTGCACTTGCTGTGATAAAAAAGGCAACCTTCTGAAGGAGAATTGAGCTATTTCATGATCTGCTTTTTTGGCTGAAGGTGCATAATAGCAGCTGCATGTCATCTATTTATTTCGGGTATGCTTGTAATGATCTATCTTCTTGAATATTAAGCTATAGGAATTGGATTGAAGGAGTTAATATCAAAGTTGTTTGTATTCCCTGTATGTTTGCATTTTATTATTTCATATCAGCATTTCAAAACACAAAAAAAACATAAAACCTTATTAAAAACAGAAAACCCATAAACTAAAAAATCAGCATTGAAAACAAGGGCACGAAGAGTTATTACATTGGTATCAGAGCCAATATCCTGCCATCCTGGAGGGTTGAGGGCACATGAGTAGTCACCATAAATATTTCACACGCAATAAAGGGGAATCAGAGGCAGATTGGTAAAGAGATAATCCATTTGTAGAGGAGCCTTTGACAGATATGGGGGACAGATTAGAAGAGGGTCTACACAGGAATGAAAGGAGAGATGATGATAGAGATGGTGACAAAGAAGTGAGAGAGACTTTGAGGGATTTACGAGTTGGTCAGCAGCAAGTAGCTGGTGTACTGCAACAACTCCTAGATACCTTGCAGCAGTTGAATTTACCTAGGAGGCAATGTCAGGATCAAGATGATGACAGGAGTGTAGCAGGGTCACGAAGAGTACAGAGAACATCATCCCGCACTGCGAACAGGCCTACTAGACCCACTTTTTTGAGGGAAGAGTGAGCGAAGGAGAATATTGAAGAGGTTGAGGAACCAACCTTTGCATATGCATATATGGCTTCACATGATGAGTGGCGAAAACTGACACTTGAGGCACGAGAGCTCATGCACTTTGATCGATTTGTTTAATCGAGGATGGACTATTATAGGGCTCGATAGGGGAATAGGCCTCGGAACCAGAATAGGGACTTGAAGCATGCGGCCAACAAGATCACCCTACCTTACTTTGATGGTAGCGGCAAGGTAACAACACAGTCCTGGATTCATGGGCTGGACACTTTCCTAATGTTTCGACCTATGTCTGAGGAAGAAGCAATCAAGTTCGCCACATTACATTTAGAGGGAGCAGCCAATGACTGGTGGTATCAAGGAATGGTTACATTGCAGCACGATCGTATCACCACCCATTGTCACCGCATTCGGCGAATTTCAACCATGAGGTTCGAAATTCGGCGAATTTCAAAACAAGATTAAAAATTCGTTTAGATTCGCCTATATTCGTTTGCCTAAATAACATAGGTTTTTTAAATAAAAAATATTAAGAAAAACGGAGCTCCTGTGATGGCGAATGGCCTCCGTCAATAACGAAACCCCGACTGTAACTGTGTTTGTTGGAGCCCTGGTCGACCACTTTTCTGTCGTCGATGATGGTGATAATGGAGAGCCTGTGCGTGACAAATACTCTCGTCCTAGACTTCACCATCTAGCGCAAGGCATCCTGTAGCAAGCACGCTCGTGGCTTCGTCGGGGAGGAGTATGGAAACGGCTTTCGGGAAAAGCCTAAAATTTAATAACAAAATTAAAAGCCTTACGTGAAAGCAAACCGACAATTTAATTTAATGTCCATTAGGATTTATTTTTGTTTTTTATTCACAATGTTTTAATATTTTAAAATAAATAAATAAATTTTTTACTATCTTAATTTATTATTTAATATATAATTTAATTTATTAATTATATATATATTAATAATATTTAAAATTTAAATTATATTTTGAAACATATTTATTATTTATTTTGCTTTGTATTTATTATTATTTATATATGAATAATATTTAAAATTTAAATTATATTTTTAAATATATTTATTATTTATTAACTTTATTAATATATTTAAACATATTAGTATATCAATATTATTTTTTAATTATTTTAAGTATATTACTTATATTTTTAAAAAATCAAAATTATATAAGGTGAATTTAATTCGAATTTTTTACTTTTCAAATTTTTCTCTTGTCAAATTTCATTCGAATTTCAATGTTGCCGAATTCGAATTCGAATTCGAACGCGGTGACTTAGTCACCACCTACCAGGAGTCTATTTCAAGGATTTGACACAACTTTGACAGACTAGTAGCTTAGAGGGCTATATTAGTGATTTTCAGACGTTGTCTGTAATGGTTACAAACATTTCGGAGAGGAGGTTGGTTGTGCTTTTCATAGAGGGGCTACTGGAGCCATTAAGTGGGTGGGTTAAGGCTTTCGATCCACCAACACTACAGGAAGCAATGAAGAAGGCAAGGAGTATGGAACTTGCAGCCCCATCCAGCAAGTTTGGCACAAAGGGCCCTTCTTCATTCAGAGATAATAAAACATTTCCCAAGAACAAAGAAAAATCTGATTTTAAGGGAGATCAAAAGGGAAAATCAGCAGCTCCATTTGATCGTTAAACATTAAATGATTTGCGGAAAAGAAAGCTTTGTTTCTACTGCAAGGGTCCATAGGACGCAAATGATGATTTCCCTTTAAGGCCAAAGGGCAAAGCTAACCGTGCTATGTGGGATTTTTATGAAGACTCAGAATCTGAAAATTCTGTCCAGCAAGCTGGTCAAGAAGAATCAGATGATGAAATGTCAGAAAAAGAGAAGGAAAAGGAAGGGGAAGTCCATCTACAGGAGGCACAGATTACTAGTATCCAACAGGAAGGGTCTTCTAGAATGCCTGGTGTCCTAGCAAGTCAAAACGTCATCACTCTTTTGGACATAGGTGCCACTCATAATTTTATTGATGCATGCTTTGTGGAGAAGTGAAATATTCCGAGCCAATTTTTTTGTTTTTTGAATTACAAATTACAAACAAATGCACCCGTTAAGGTTAGCAGCTAAACCAACGTTGCTGAAGCAACTCTAACCAGAATGTACACCAGGATCCTGATTTGGGCAAGGTGTGAGCATTGGTCAGAGGATCTTAATCAAAATGCTTATGCAGGAACTCTAACCAAGAATGGCGCCGATGATGGCGAGCATATGGTCAGAGGGTCTTCTACACTAAGTACTGAAAGGGAACTCGACACCAAGTATGTGCTACCCAATCCAGGATGGAGTTGAGGCGACCATATGGCGGAGTATTACAAATTACAATTCTTGAAAGAAATAACTGAAATGCTGAAAGTACTCAACACCCAGAATGTGCTTTCTGACCCGAGGTGGGAAAGTAGCTACCATAGGGCGGAGATAAATTAAATACAATAGCAAATGCTGAAAGTAAAGATGAGCATTACAATTTGATAAGCAAGATTATAACTGCTGTCAGTACTACTGCCAGCTTATAGAATGTTAGACAATGCCTTGCTATCAATACAATCGAGAGTAATAGAACTGCAACAATATTAATAGAATTCCTTTCAATGAATAAGGAAGATTAACTCAGAAACTGCAGTATTAGGGCCAACCTGATAATCTGATTTTTGACAGTCCGGATCTTCATATGCATGAACAGCAGCCCTGTATCTCACAAATTCATTCGTAACTCACTCAAAACTTAATCAATCTTCATGAAACGAAATGCAATGTGATTCCAAGAAGATGGCGCCCAAGATTATCACTGAAAACAGACTCAAAAAGCTCACATTAATTAATGGCACAATTCCCAAGGAAATCAAATGGTACGGCCCAGCAAGAAGGGCAATTTCCTTTTAAAAATTCAATACTCAACAATAAAATCTACAATCTGGAGAAATGAAGCACCCCTTACAAACACATAGATTTATGCAATACCCAGAAGCAATATTTTTGTATTTTCTGATTTACGAATAAAAACACAAATCTGCTGTAGCTAAAATGCACTAATTGTAAAACCTCTAATATGCAAAAATCAGAAAATAAATAGCTACAATGCTGATTACAATGCACAAATCCCAATGAAACTCACAAAACTATACTAATTCGCCACTAGTTGCTGTGTTGCAAGCAAGAAGCAATGCCCGAGCTAGGAGGCCTTCATTCCCCGAAGCAATTCCAGAGCCAAACCGGCAGCATAACAATACTGTAGACAAAAGATGATGAATTGAGGATCAAAGTCTTCCTTTTATAATTTCCTGTTGACTTCTCGAAACCCTAAACTTCTCTTCAGAGTCAAACCCTAATCCTTACAAAAGATGGCGTCCCTTTCTTCAAAGCTCAACCTTGACCTTTTAAATAAATTCAACACTTTAATAAATGCGTCCCAACTTTAAGGCTTGATTTGACCTTGGTAAATTATAAAATAATCTTTAATGAAGGCGCCACCCTCAAAAGACCACTTTTCAAAACAACATGAAGTCAATAGACTAGGCCAAGGGGGTCAATGTTAAAATATAACATTAAAACGTGACTTTTAATTAAATAGCTCAACTTATCTCTCCAATTGTGCCCCGAAGCCATAAATGAGCAAGCCAACTGATCACACTGAAGTAGGAAGTCAACCATGCCGAACCCAACTGTAAAACTGCCAGAAATAGAATTTACTAAAAATAGTAAATTCCTGAAGATGCTCAGAATGTCAAGAAGAACATACCATTGTGAAGTTCTCTGAAAACCTAGAAAGAATCCGCTATTGAAACAATCAATTCCGAGCCAGAACATCCTTCAAAAAAGGAAACCCTAATTTTACCTTCCGACTAGCCTACGGGTCTCCGGAATAGGCCAACGGTCACTGAAAAGATCAGGCTTGAGACGGGGACATTACAGTCCGCCCTCCCCAAGATTGCTTGTCCTCAAGCAATTGCAAACCTGGATGCTGCAGAACCTCATCATTCTCCCAAGTTGCATCCTCCAAAGGCAAATTTTTCCACTTCACCAAGTATTCTCTGATTGTTCTTTTCCTCAAAGAACGTTCTCTGAAATCAAGTATCTCCTCTGGAATTAGGACCAACTGTCCTTCTTCATCCAAAGGTGGCAACTGTGATGAAGCAACCACATTATGTCCAAGTGCCTTCTTGAGGCGAGACACATGGAAGACATTGTGTACTCTGCTGTCAGAAGGTAGCTCCATCTCATAAGCTACTGCCCCAACTTTTCTGATGACCCTGAATGGCCCATAGAAGCGAGGTTTGAGCTTCTCAGCTCCACTCTTCTTGAGAGTAGACTGTCTGTAAGGCTGTAATCGGAGATAAACCATATCCCCAACCTCGAAAGAACGCTCAACACGCCTCTGATCAGCATACAACTTCTGCTGATTCTGTGCAATCTGTAGATTGTTCTTCAATGATTTCATGATGTCTTGGCTCTGCTGCAATAAGTCCTTGGCTTGAGGAGCTTTGCTATCGCCAAACACCAAATCAGCAAAGCTAGGTGCTTCATAGCCATAGAGAGCCAAGAAAGGAGACATCTTGATTGACATATGAAAGGAAAAATTATAACAGTACTCCCCCATGTGAAGCCACTTAACCCATGCTCTTTGCTGCTCTGACACATAGTTTCTCAAGTAGCCTTCCAACCACTTGTTCACTATTTCCGTTTGTCCATCTGTCTGGGGATGGTAACTAGTGCTTGGAGTGAGCACAGTACCACTCATTCTGAAGACCTCTTGCCAAAAAGTGCTTAGGAACTTGCTGTCCCTATCACTCACAATGTTTTTCGGCAACCCATGCAACCTAAACACCTCATGAAAAAACAGATCTGCAACTTGGGCTGCTGAAAAAGAGCTGGTAATGGCAAAGAAATGAGCAAATTTGGTTAGTCTATCCACTACCACATAGATACAATCCTTCCCTTGGGCCTTGGGCAACCCTGTGATGAAATCCATCGAGATGCTTTCCCATTTTTGATTGGGAATAGGAAGTGGTTGCAAGCAAACCAGCTGGCAGTGTATGCTCGTTCTTGTTCATTTGACAAACAGGACACTCCTGAATATAACGTTGAACTTCTCCTTTCAATCCTTTCCAAGAAAATCTTTCTCGGATCTGCCTGTATGTCTTAAAGAATCCTTGGTGACCAGCAAGCGGAATGTCATGAAAAGTCAATAGAATCTTCTTCTTAAGCTTTGAATCAGCCACCAGGAAAATTCTCCCCTTATAGTGTATCAACCCCTCAATCACCTTGTACCTTTCATCATGAAAAGTACCCTCAATAATGCTGGTTGCAAACTGATTTTTGGCATAATCAGCAAGCAACATGTCCCTCCAATCCGCAGTGAGCTCACACAATGAGCTAAGATGGGGTCTCCTTGACAGAGCATCGGCCACAACATTATTTTTCCCTTTGACATACTCAATGTCAAAGTCGTAAGCTTGAAGCTTACTCACCCACTTTTGTTGCCTCTTGTTCAGATCCTTCTGATGCATGAAGTGTTTGAGGCTATTGTGATCAGTCTTGACCACGAACTTGTTCCCCACCAAGTACTGCCTGAACTTGGCTAATGCATGCATAATGGCAAGCATTTCCTTGTCATAGATAGAGTATGTTCTTTCAACACCCCTCAGTTTTCTGCTCTCAAACACAATAGGATGTTTGTCTTGCATCAAGACAGCCCCAACTCCTTCACCTGATGCATCACATTGCAGCTCGAAAGGCTTGGAAAAATCCGGAATAGCCAGAACCGGACAAGAGCTCATGATCCTCTTAAATTTGTCAAAAACAGTTTGAGCCTTTTCTGACCAACAAAAGGCTCCCTTTTTGGTGAGATCAGTAAGAGGAGCAGCATTCTGTGAGTAGCCTTTTACAAATCTCTGATAAAATCCGCAAAGACCCAGAAACCCTTTCAACTGAGTCAAGTTCTCAGGAGGTGGCCAATCAACTACTGCCTTGATCTTTTCAGGATCCACCTTCACTCCCTCAGCACTGATTATGTGGCCGAGGTACAGTAACTCCTCCATTCCAAATTCACATTTGGATGCTTTTGTGAACAAGCTCTCAGATTCCAAGATGCTAAGCACTTCCTCCAAGTGTTTGAGATGATCTTCCCAAGTCTTGTTGTAAATCAAAATGTCATCGAAAAATATCAACACAAACCTCCTCAACTGATTCTAAAAAACTTTGTTCATGCAAGACTGGAAGGTAGCAGGAGCGTTAGTCAACCCAAATGGCATGACTAGAAACTCGAAATGGCCATAGTGACATCTGAAAGCTGTCTTCTCAACATCAGATCCTCTCATTCGAATCTGATGGTAACCCGATCTCAAATCGATCTTCGAGAAGAACTTGGCCCCATGTAGCTCGTCAATGAGCTCATCTATCCTTGGAATGGGGTATCGGTTTTTGATGGTGCTTTGATTCAAAGCACGATAGTCCACACACATGCGCATGGTACCATCCTTCTTCTTCACAAGAACCACTGCAGAAGCAAAGGGGCTCTTGCTTGGGCGAATGAAACCCATCTCCAAGAGTTCTTGAATGTTCTTCTCAATCTCATCCTTTTGCCTCTTGGGGTACCGATATGGAGTTGTAATTACCGGTTTAGCTCCTTCCTTGAGCTCTATGATATGTTCCGAACCCCGTTCAGGTGGTGGTCCAGGAGGCAAATCTGCAAAGACTTTGCTCTTCTTTGTGAGTAGAGACTGAACATCAAGAGGATAGTCTCTTTTAGTCTCAACCGGACTATCAGGAAGGATCATGCATTCTGCAACCCACTCAGCTTGATCGTGACGGATCAGCCTTGCCATTCTTTTGAATGACACAACCCGAGGACCCCCATTGGACATTCCTCTTAGAACTATCCTCTTCCCATCTGATTGGAACTTGAGTTCGATAGTTTGCAGATTCAAGGAGATCTCCCCAAGTGAACGCAACCATTGAATGCCTAGAACGACATCAGTATCTCCAATGTGGACTACATAGAAGTCATCCTTGACTTCGTAGTTTCCCAATTGCATAGTCATGTTCGAGATTTTCTTGGTGCATGAAATGTGGAATCCATTGGCAACCATGACCTTGAAGCCTTCAAAGTCCTCTGTTTGCAGCCCCTTCTTTGCCACCACAACTTCATCAATGAAGTTATGTGTTGCTCCAGTGTCGATCAAAGCAACGATTCGCTGCCCTTTGATCATTCCTCGAACCTTGAAGGATTCGTTTCTTTGGAAGCTCGAAAGTTGAGCCAAGACACCTCCACTTTCCGTCTCATCTTTGGACTCTTCAGGAGCTCTTTCTACTTCACTATCTTCAAAATCAGATTGCTGGTCTGAAAAATCAGAATTACTTTCACCAGCTGAATAGTACTCAATCTGATTAAATTTAACTCCCTTTGGGCAAACATGATCTTGAGACCATTTTTCCCTACACCGGAAACATAACCCCTTTTGTCTGAGGTCGTTTAGGGTCTCCGGATCCAATCTTGTGACATGGGGATTATGATGTTTAAACTCCTTATGCTGAGGTCTCAAAGGAGGTCTATGATGAAGTCTTTTCCTTTTATCCCTTTTTTGAAAGGGTGGATTGGATTGAAACTTTGCCTTAGGAGCAGCCCACTCCATGTTTCTTGCCTTCTTCATGGCCTCTTGTAGGGTTGGTTGATCAAAGGCTTTAATCCAACCCTTGAGTGGTTCTGTCAAACCTTCACTGAAAAGGATCACCAACCGCCTCTCCGTGATTCCAGTGACCATGACTGAGAGTCTCTAGAACTCCGCTATGTAGGCATCAATTGTGCCATACTGCCTCAACTGCGCCAATTCTCTGAAATGAATTTCAGGATCCTTTTTCTCAAATCTCTCGATGAGCCTAGTGGTGAACTCATCATAAGTTGTGATAGACCGATGACCCAAAGTAACTAGGCCATGGTACCACCACTCGTGCGCCACCCCATCAAGGTGTAGCGTAGCGAACTTGATTGCCTCTTCTTCTGCCATGGGTTTGAGAGCTAGGTAGTTTTCCAGCTTCTGTATCCAAGCTCGGGCTGAGCTGTTATCACTCCCGTCAAAGTGTGGAAGTGTAACCTTGTTGACAGCTTGATACAAATCTCCTTGAACTGATGTTCTTCTTTGATCATAATGTCTCCCTTGTCCTTTATTTTTCCTTTTATGATCCATAAAGTCATTGTAGGACATATCCATCTTGATGTCGCCAGGGAGAGAGTCATACTTTGCACGGCCAAGTCTCAACTGCTCCACGAATGAAGCATTCTCTTCAGGATTTGGCTGAGTGTTAACAGGTGCCAAGAAGGTGGGTTTGAATGGCCTGGCTGAGACATAAGTGTTGTTTGAAGTATGCTGAGCAGCATGTCCATCATACTGGTTGGAAGCACTGTGCTCTCCCCTATACCCAGTGTTGTTCTGTGGAATTGTGTTCTGGCCCACTTTCCCCATCATGAGTGATACCATATCCATTAAGGCATCCATCTTCCTTTCAAATCTCTGTCCCGGACTGATGGATCTCTCTCTTCCCTTTCCACTATCATCTCTGTTGCTGGTAACCCTCTCGTTACCCCCAATTGATCTCTCACCTTCTGCCATGTCTGTTTCCTGAGAAGACTCCCAATGAGCCCTCAAAACCTCTAAAGCTGTCTGACCTTCTGGAGCCTGATAGGGCTGGAACTGTTTTCCAACCTTCTTGTCTTCCCTTGCAATGTACCTTTTTTCTCTGTCACTCATAGATAGTTTGTTCACAGGATGGCAAGATCTTGGCTCTGATACCACTGAAATATTCCGAGCCATTTTTTTTGCTTTTCGAATTACAGATGAAGGACTTGCTATTTATAGTAAGTCAGAGATGCTAGAGATGGAACCCTACTATTTTTAGTAAGGGGGTATGGTCATGTGCAGTTTCCTCATGCCAGCTCCCAGTTCTGATGGCATGCAAAAATGTTGAGTAATAATGAAGATATTAATATTTATTTGATTAAAACAAATATTAATGGTTTTGAGCTTATATTATTAAGTTATAGTATAATTTTATATTATAACTTAAGTGACTTAAGTGAAGGGTCAGGTTCTCATTAGTTGGGGCCAGTTGAGCAATTAAATTAAATGGTAATATTTATGCACCAACTATTGAGACTTAAATGAAAATTAAAAGTAATATTATTACTCATCTCAAAATTGAAGAAGAGTTTTTTGGGTTAAATTGAATCCTAATGTGAGAAGCCTATTTATATCTTGAAAATCGTACAAGGCTTCATTATGATGTTGATTATTTTGTTGAGAAGATTTGTCTTTTTTGGCTTTGAAGAAGAAACTGGGGTTTTTGCAGTTTGTTCCAGAGTATCGGCGGCATTGGAGAACGTGAAGACTTCATTGCATCAGCAATCTGAGGGTGTGGAATATTCATCTGAAGTTGCTCCCTGGGTTGGCTTTATCCAGAGGTCAACATTGAGTTTAATAGAGAAGTAATTTTCAGAAATTTATAGTCAGAATAAGGGCAGATTTTTAATCAGACTGTGTGCATCCATTGGTAGCTGATTTAAGAGGGCCGTACCATTCCTCATCAATAAGGGGTGGCTTCTTGAGAAGGGGGGGCGATTTTACTATTGGAGGCCTTCAAAAATTGCAAATAAATTCATAAGGAGACGCCCAGGTATAGGAAGCCATCTGCACTTGCTGTGATAAAAAAGGCAACCTTCTGAAGGAGAATCGGGCTATTTCATGATCTGCTTTTTTGGCTGAAGGTGCATAACAGCAGCTGCATGTCATCTATTTATTTCGGGTATGCTTGTAATGATCTATCCTCTTGAATATTAAGCTATAGGAATTGGATTGAAGGAGTTAATATCAAAGTTGTTCGTATTTCCTGTATGTTTGCATTTTATTATTTCATATCAGCATTTCAAAACACAAAAAAAAATAGAAAACCTTATTAAAAACAGCAAACCCATAAACTAAAAAATCAGCATTGAAAACAAGGGCACGAAGAGTTATTACATTATATTATATTATGTTGAAGATTCAAAGAAACATTTGAGTACAGAATTAATTGTATTAATTCAAGCAGCCAGGTAAGGAGGAGATTATGAATTCAAAGAGTCATGTTTTGAACGAATGCCTTTCAAGAAAGTTGTGGCTTATATCCAAGGGGACGACTATTTCATGTAACTATTTATGTGTTGCCAGCAAGAGTAGGTAGTTGAATCCTTATTAAAATTGAGATGCCGCTTTTCATATTGTCACGGAAGTATATCTACCGCTGCCATTGCATAGAAATGTTGGGGGTCTTGTATATTTGGTGCAAAGTATATTCCGCGGCCTCCTGTTAAAGAGTTCCTGTATGTTATATTGAGGAGGTGTGAATTATTTTTTGGAGGAGACGTATTTTATTCTGGAAACTTTTTTAAAGCCATATCAATAGCAAAATAAGGAAACCGACTATATGTAGCTGCCGCGACACTAAAGAAGTTGACGTGGAGAGCTTTGGGAGTTTGTAAATTAAGTAGCTTTGATATTGTCACTTTATATGGAGTATCGATTACTTGGAGCCGTGTGGTTTAAAATCATTGAGAGTCAATTATTCATCCACCGTTTTATTCTTTTGAGCACAACATATCTTTATTTGGTGCGTCCTTGAAGGGTGCAAGGAAGTGCTTAAGGCAAAGGGGGTGGGATGAAATATACTGCAAGATATTTTGTATATTTGATGCTGACATTTGAGGAGCTGCTAAATAGGTCAAAACTGCTATTGTAATTCAAAGTGAAATTAATGTATAGGTGAAGCAAACAGGGCAAGGTGTTGTTACAACTCTATTAGGACGGACGGAGGAGCATAAGGATGATGAGAGATTGCTTTCAAGGGAGGAAGAGCTTGGTGCATCCTGAAGAATAGAGACTTAGCTTGCAGCCATGGGATTGAGTTGGTGGTACATAACTGGAGACATCTCTCGAAGAGGAAGAACCTATACAGATTGTCATTGCGTTCAGTCTCTTCGAAGAGGAGGAAATAACATTTAGAGGGAGTTTGACAAACCAACAGAGGCAACCTTGGACGAGGAGGTCAGGAGGTTGATGTTGGAAATGTTGTCATTGATGTCAAAGTGATGTCAAGAAGAAATTTGTTGTTTGAGATTGTTGGCAATACTATCATTGATATCAAAGATGCATACACATGTTGTCAATAAGATGAAGAAGATAGTCATAAATAAGAGGATATCACTTATGAGAACATTCAAAGGGTCTTTAAGTGATATTGGAGCAGATGTTATGAACAGTTATAAAAGAAAATATATAAATGTAAGCTGGATCAGATTCATGCAAAATCTGGAAGAAGAAGCAACATGTTAGTGAGGTGAAGTTTCAGGCATGAACAAATTTAGAATGCAAATCTGAAGGTGGAGTTTCAAAAATATAGGAGGTGATATGATTTTTACTTAAGTGACTTGTCACTAAAGACAAAACAAAAAACAGAAACTATAATCCAAAAAGTAACGATGGCAAAAGAAAGAAGAAAAAATAAAGAGAAAGCAATATGAAGACAAAATTAGGAAAGAGACAAAATAAGAAAGAGTCAAAAGCAAAAAGTATTACATGAAAGGATACGTCTTTTTTCTTTTAGAGGTGCAATCTATTTCTAAGTATGATTCATTAGAACAAAACAAAGTATTAATAAGAAGCGGTTAGAGTTGAATAAAACAAAAAGACAAGATTTGTCTTATATAAAGAGAGGGCCACAATTATTATAAAGGCAGCATGGGCGGCAATTCATAAATGCAAGATAGCTATTCAATAAAGACATCAATTAAGACTTATTAAAGGCATCGGTTATGTAAGTAGTGGTTATAAAGGTTGAAGGTTTGTTAACAAAAGGTGATGACTTTCTAAAGAGTCATGTCTATTCTAAGGAATTGCCTCTCTTGGCAAGACATAAAGGGAGTTTTTGAATAAATATTTCAAGTGTGCTGTGTGTAAAAAGCTATATCTTTAGAACGAAGATTTTTCTGTGTGGAGTAATGGAATAACTGCTATATCTGAAGTAGAGTGTGGTTGTGTGTGAAAAATATTATATCATCCAAGCACATGCTGTATGTGTGAGTGTGTAAAAAATGTACATCATCTGAAGATTAGAGAGTACTGAGTTGTGTGTGTTGAAGAAAAAGATATATCTTTAGAACACAATCAGGAGTGGTGTTGATGGCTGTGTAAAACAGAACAGCAGAAGCACTTTAATTGAATATCATATTTGGTTGAGAAAGAAAGCGACCAGATTTAGGTGTGTGAAATAAATGCCATATCATTAAAACACAATCAGGTGTGTGTAGTGTTGTGTGTTGAGGAACAAAGGCTATATCATTCGAATTCAAGCAAGTGAGGGTCATGTTGCAGATCTAAGTGAATGAGATTGTGGTCAGTAAATTATTTCTGAGCATTATATGAAGGAACTAAGGCAGATTATAAAAAGGAATAAGTGCAGATTAGAGAGCATCTTGATGATTAAATTTATGAGAAGATTGTGAATGATTATGATCAGTTTTGTAAAAAGAGATTGTGCACAGTTTGGATCAGATTTGTGAAAGAGTTCATGCAGATTTGGTGCAAGAAGACATAGTTTGTGAAGAGGAGTATATGATAGATCCATAGAGAAGAGTATAGCAGAAGGTTGTTTGAGAAATTGTCCATCATCCGTTGAAGAAGCAACATTGAAGGTGGAGTATTATTCTTGATATTTTTATCTGTGCTAAGTTGGTGCTTGGCAAGTGGGGGTTGGTGCCTCTGGTGGGTTGGTGCCTACGAACATTAGGGGTTGGGGGTCCTTGTAGGTTGGTGCCTACTAAAACAGGATTAGGGGTTGATGCTCCTTGTAGGTTGGTGCCTACTAAATCAGAATTAAGGGTTGGTGCCTACTAAACTACATATTTGGTGATTCAAGTAGGTTGGTGCCTACATTCTTTGTAAAAGTTTATATAATTCAAAAAGTACATTATTTGTACCGTGGTTTTATCTCGTAAGGGTTTCCACGTAAAATCTTGGTGTCAACTTATTCATATTGATATATTTTGCATAGTTGATTTGTGTTAGAGTTTGAAGTTGATAAAGATTGTAAAAGGGTAAAAGTTTGTCGATATACTGATTCACCCCCCCTTCTCAGTATATCTTTGTGCTCTTCAATTGGTATCAGAGCAAGGTCCTTCTTGAAAGCCTAACCGCTTGAAGGAGATCCTTAAGAGCACTTATGGCTGATCATAACAATACAGTGAAAGCAACCATCTTTGATGGGACTAATTATGCATTTTGGAGTATCAAGATGGAAGCATATTTGAACGCACTCGGATTTGATGTGTGGTGTTACATCCCGATTTTATAGCTACTATTGCATAGGGCAATTGAATGTAATGTTTGAATCTTTATGATGAATAAAACAATGATGTTCTTGTTATAAATAATGGTGTTCTGTTTTAACGATGGTTTCATTTGATTATTACTTCAATTGATTTAATTCATGATTAAATGTTGCATATAATTACGGAATAATGTTATTCTAACTTTTTATGATGTTTTATGCAAACTGCTTTGTTATGAGCATATGACTGCCGATGTCATGTCATGGTGTGCAGGTATGAAGACTATTCCTCCGAACAGAGGAGAGACATCATTCGGGGAGGAACTTGGTCGGGTAAACAATAACAATTACCAAATTGAGCATACACACACATACTATAGATTGAGTAAGCCAAGTCTGTTTGTTGAGATAAGGGTAAGTTGTCTATAGGCTTGTTTATTGACATTAAGATTCTGAATTCACTTCTTTATGTTTAGGAGATGTGATTGTTTAAACGTTAGACTTGCTATACCATGACCCAAGTATGAATGATGTGAATGTTATGTGTTAATGATTGAATGGGAACGCATGCACATCTATATATTGTGAACACATATTTATATGTACAGACATATCAATACATGTGTACGTTAAGCAGACGGATATGCTCATACACATGTGTCGACATGTATGTACGCATACATACGTATACATAGGTGTATATATGTACACATTCCGCTTGATATCTGTAGTGAAAATAATATTTAATAATATTGCCTAGCAAAATTACATAAATATTTATGTATTAATGTATATATTAACAATGTGATTATATTTATGGATATATATATACATAAATACATAAATACCTATGTAAATGTATTATATATTTATATATTTAAATATATGTATTAATATTAAGGTAATATTTATATATATATAAATATATATATATACATCACGATGTAATGTCGGAAAATATATATATTTATATATTTAAAATATTACACTTAATTGAAATACATATGTGATAAAATATATAAATGAATATTATTGAAATGTGAATTATATAAATTTAAATGACACATAAAAATATTTAATAGAATAGAAATTGAACACAAAGGATTAAAATCCTTTAACAATAGTGAAATATTTCGATTTTGATCTCATTATGGTAATCAAGCCTTTTATTTGAGATAATCAAATCAAAGTGAAGTCGAAATTTTTATAGAACATTTGAATTGAAGAATATACGTTTTTTTTTTTAAAATTCATTAAAATTGAAATGGAGAAAACTCATGGAAGAGTCGCGCGCCTGGTAAAAACGCGCCAGAAACGCGGGGGCAAAGAACTGGTCTCAGAGAATAACCCGAAATGCTAATCTCATGGCCCGAATGGCGACGTGGGATCATATGAATCTTGACCTTTTCGTTTGGAAATGAACTTCCTGATTTATTGCAACAAAATAACCTAAAAACTGAAAACGCCTTGAGCTGTAAAATCCGCCATGAAGAGTTGAAAAATTCTTAATTTGCTGGCTTTAAAGGAAGTCGATTCACCTCCTTTTTGATGATTAACAGTTTAGAAACTTGCCAAGTATCAGTTTGACTAATTCTTGAGACTTGTTGTCAATTTGCATGCCTTCTTAAGTGGAATTCGTTGCAATTCGGGCCTATATATACACGCCCTTCCATTCATTGTGAACACACTTTTGAGCAATCTGAGTTTAGCCGCCCCTGTTCATTCTATAACACACAGTTTATAATTCAAAGCTGACTCTCATTTTAAGAGTTCAAAAATATTTTCTGAGTAATTCACTTTAGCTGAGAGTGAGTTTTATTACTGCTGAGAGAAGCTTTTCTTATCTTCTAAGAGCATATTTCACCATTTGCTGAGAGACATCCCCTATTATTATCTTCACCATTTCTGAGTTCACAATAAGAAGTTTAGATTACATTTCAGCTGTAGCAAGTGATTAATTCTGAGGAAGAGTTTGAGACTGGTCTGAGAGTGCTGGAAGTCTTTTGTTGGAGGTCTGAGGAGCTGCAAACCCATTCAAGGTCATCCTCTAAAGGAAAAAGGAATATACCAGGCATGCTGTTTCATCCTTCATGTTTTAGAGCATATTTCTTGATAAATAACTAAAAGAGTAAAATATTGAATGTGCATAGTTAGGGAATTTGCATTGAGATCAATACTCAGTTAAGATAAACAAGGAATGGTTCTATGTTGCTCCATGTAAGTAAATTACTTTAAGGAATGGTTATGCATGTTTTCTGGAGTGTATACCTGTTTGCATTAGTGCGTGTTTTGCGTTAAGGTATGAAATATGTATGATCTCCATATGAGGAGTATATACGGATTCAATGACTAGGGGAATTGTGAAAAGGGAATTATATGAGTAAAAAGCTTAAGGGGTTAGTTTACTTATCTTACAATTAAAGAGTAATAATGGAAAAGATAAAAGGGAGGGATTTGTTTGCATTTTGAATGACTATTGCATGTTGTGTATGGTCTCTGTATATGGAGAATACGTAGTTGTACTTATTATCTACTAGGATCGGAATGAAGGCGGAATCAAGTAAAGTCTTTTAGCTTAAAGTTATTAGGATAACCAAGACAAGCTAAGTACTCCTAGGATAAAGAATTCCTAATTAGGAGGATTGATATAAGATACTTGTAGATTGCTTCATTTTTAGTAGGTTCGTATGATTGTAGGACGTTTGGGATGACGGTTTCATCCATTGAAGGACAAAACCTATGCATAGAGTAGGATAGCCCAAAGTCAAATCGGCCCTGAGTAGTGTTTATGATAGATGACCTTCATTCGAAGTACTGAATGAGAATACTTTGGCCAAAGTAGTGAAAGGTACGACATCCACTTAGAAGTGAGATAGTTGAGACTACACTGTCAGTTCATTGTGATCCGAGTACTAGTTCGAGATTGTGAAATAGCAAGGTTCTAGTTGTGTAGGACACAACACTATGCTCAGTTGGTAATCGTTAAAGGATACCCTACCAATCTCTTCTTCGAAGGGAGGGCCATTTATCTAATGATAGGTGTGCGGGGGACCGCATTATAAGTTCGTGGTTGGCGGAAAAGCGCCCGAGTGATGTTTCTCCTCCATAGCAAGCGGCCGATGTACCAAGATTTGAAAGGACGAACTCCTGGACCTTCTTACTTCTATTTGTGCAAAAGCTTACGAGCTATGTATGTAACTGTATTACTTTTTAACTCTGATTTATATTTGCAATGAAAAATGAAATTCATGAGGAAACATATTGTAACTTGTACATGTTTATCAATAAAGAAAGGAAGAAATTTTATTGTATTATCTTTGTTACTTGTTACCTTTACATGTTTTAAGTGAGAATTGGAAAGTTTTTTTTTACGCAAGGAACAGGTCGTTACATGTGGCAATCTGTTGTTGATGGGTATACACCTCCAGCAACCCCTCCAACGGATCAAGCCAGGAAAAATAGAAGTGAGAACAATGCCAAAGCCAAGCATGCTCTTCTTTGCAGCCTAATAGATTCTGAATTTACAAAGGTCATGCGTTGCTAATCAGCAAAACAAATTTGGGTTAAACTCCAAAACATCTATGAAGTAGATACAAAAGTAAAGAAGGCAAAGTTGCAAACTTGTCGAAGGAAGTTGGAGACTCTCAAGATGAATGAAGATGAAGACATAGCATCATACTTTCTTCGTGTTGATGAAACGGTGAACATTATGAGAGGACTTGGTGAAGATATTGATGATGCTTTTATTGTTGATAAGATTCTAAGATCTTTATCCACAAAGTTTGAGGCCAAGGTTGCAACATTGGAAGAATTGACAAACTTAGACCAGCTAACAAAAGATGAATTACATGGGATCCTTGTTGCTTATGAAATGAGGATTGAGGGAATAACACCAGAAAATGAGATTTCCTTCAAGGCATCCAAGAAAGGAAAAACCAAACATGATACATCAAATGAGAAATCAAGTGGTGATGAAGCAGAGGCCTATTTCATGAGGAAGCTTAAGAAAGGAAGTGGAAAGTACAAAGGGAAATATCCTTTTAAATGTTTCAATTGTGGAGAAGTTGGACATTATGCCTCAAAATGTCCTCAAGATGATAGCAACTTAGGTGAAGGTGAAAAAGAAACCTACATCAAGAAAAAAGGAAAGAAGAGATCCCAAAAACACAAAAAGAGCTTTTACTCAAAGAAAGAATGTAGCTCTTTAGAAGAACAAAGTGATGACAGTCAAAGCAAAGATGGAGAAGAAATATTGTTCATGGCTGAATATGAAGAACAAGATGCTGATCAAGAATGTGATGAAGAAGAAGAAGTTGATTAAGAATACAATGAAGAAGAAGAAACAGATCTTGAGGAAGAACTTCATTATGCATACAAGAAAAATGAAGAATTGAAGAAGAAAGTCACCAAGCATAAACTAAAAACTAAGGGGTTGACTAAAAGCTTGGAGGAATTAAACAAAATAATTGAAGATTTAAGGACTCAACTTATAGAACCTGAACAAGTTGAAAATGAAATAAAGATCAAGTTAAGTGCAAAAGAGAGAGATTGTGACAAGTTGGAACAAGAAGTTGCTATGCTGAAAAATGAATTGGAAAAGCCAAAGAAGGAATGTACAAAGTTTGATGGGAATGTCACAAATTTCAAGGAAAATGAAAGAAAGTTTAATGCTAGGCAGTTTTATTCTTTCAATGGATATTGTTATGCATGCAATTTTTTTGGCCACAAAGCAATGAATTGCAGATTTCGTGCAAGAAATACTTCAAGCTTCATTAGGAGAAATTATAATTCAGGTGGTCATGACGTTATGTGTTTCAAATGCAACAACTTTGGACACATATCACGTTTTTGTAGATATGGCTTCGTGGAACCACCTAGACAAAATATGAAGCACACCATTGAAAAGGAGAGAAAGCTTACAAAAGTATGGAGAAGGAAACAAAAGTAAAATGATGATGAGGATAAATCTATGATCATGCAAGATACATGTCATACACTATTTGAAAAGAAGCATGGATTTTAGGGGGAGCTAAGTTGACACTATCTTTCAGCCCCATGGAGAAGATAAGTAAAAGGCAAAGTATCTCAAAATTTTGAAGAGAAAAATCTCTTATAGATTGGAGTCTAAAGAAGATAATGAATTGGCTTCGATTGTTGGAAATTGTATTGATGTCAAAATGAAAAAGTTTCCACGCAGAGAAAGCAAGATGATTTAGAAGTCAAGGAATGGAGAAGTTAGAGAAAGATAAGAATTAATAGATGGGAGCATACATTCAGGGGGAGCTATACACAGTATCTTGTAGCTCCATGGAATAGAAAAGGCAGGATTGATGGAAGTCCCTTTGCCATTGATGTCAAAGGGGGAGAGAAGTAGAATGAGGGAGAGTTAGAAGAAATGACAAAAGGATAGGTTGCCATCAATGACAAAGGGGGAGATTGTTGGAAATGTTGTCATTGATGTCAAAGTGATGTCAAGAAGAAATTCATTGTTTGATATTGCTGGCAATACTATCATTGATATCAAAGATGCATACACATGTTGTCAATAAGATGAAGAAGATAGTCTTAAATAAGAGGATATCACTTATGAGAACATTCAAAGGGTCTTTAAGTGATATTGGAGCAGATGTTATGAACAGTTATAAAAGAAAATATATAAATGTAAGCTGGATCAGATTCATGCAAAATCTGGAAGAAGAAGCAACATGTTAGTAAGGTGAAGTTTCAGGCATGAACAAATTTTGAATGCAAATCTGAAGGTGGAGTTTCAGATATGAATAGATATAAGTATGCAGATCCCAAAAAGAAAAGCAGGGAATATATTATGCAAAGCAGCAATTAATATATATGCAGCTATAAGACAAAAGCAAATAAAACAAGAGTTTCTAATTTGTTAAGAAGCCAAAATTGTCTTATTCAAAAATATAGGAGGTGATATGATTTTTACTTAAGTGACTTGTCACTGAAGACAAAACAAAAAACAAAAACTATAATCCGATGGCAAAAGAAATAATAAAAAATAAAGAGAAAGCAATATGAAGACAAAATTAGGAAAGAGACAAAATTTAGAAAAGACAAAATAAGAAAGAGTCAAAAGCAAAAAGTATTACATGAAAGGATACATCTTTTTTCCTTTAGAGGTGCAATCTATTTCTAAGTACGATTCTTTAGAACAAAACAAAGTATTAATAAGAAGCGGTTAGAGTTGAATAATACAAAAAGACAAGATTTGTCTTATATAAAGAGAGGGCCACGATTATTATAAAGGCAGCATAGGCAGCAATTCATAAATGTAAGATAGCTATTCAATAAAGACATCAATTAAGACTTATTAAAGGCATCGGTTATGTAAGTAGTGGTTATAAAGGTTGAAGGTTTGTTAACAAAAGGTGATGAATTTCTAAAGAGTCATGTCTATTCTAAGGAATTGCCTCTCTTGGCAAGATATAAAGGGAGTTTTTGAATAAATATTTCAGGTGTGCTGTGTGTAAAAAGCTATATCTTTAGAACGAAGATTTTTCTGTGTGGAGTAATGGAATAACTGCTATATTTGAAGTAGAGTGTGGCTGTGTGTGAAAAAGATTATATCATCCAAGCACATGCCGTATGTGTGAGTGTGTAAAAAATGTACATCATCTGAAGATTAGAGAGTACTGAGTTGTGTGTGTTGAAGAAAAATATATATCTTTAGAACACAATCAGGAGTGGTGTTGATGGCTGTGTAAAACAGAACAGCAGAAGCACTTTAATTGAATATCATATTTGGTTGAGAAAGAAAGCAACCAGATTTGGGTGTTTGAAATAAATGCCATTTCATTAAAACACAATCAGGTGTGTGTAGTGTTGTGTGTTGAGGAACACAGGCTATATCATTCGAACTCAAGCAAGTGAGGGTCATGTTGCAGATCTAAGTGAATGAGATTGTGGTCAGTAAATTATTTCTGATCATTATATGAGGTGAAAGCCCTTGTTAGTGTATATTTCTCTGTGACAGAGAAGTATGAGGTGAAAGCCTTTGTTAGTGTATATTTCTCTGTGATGGAGAAGTATGAAGTGAAAGCCCTTGTTAGTGTATATTTCTCTGAGACGGATTAATATGAGGTGAAAGCCCTTGTAGTGTATATTTCTCTGAGACGGAGAAATATGAGGTGCGAGCCCTTGTTCATCTCTGAGACTGAGATGAGACGTCATGTTGAGAGACTCCATGATGACATCACATTGAGAGACTCCATGATGAACCCTTTGTACTTGTGTTTTTCCACACATGGGAGTAGCCATGGTGGACGTCATGTTGAGAGACTCCATGACGACATCACGTTGAGAGACTCCGTGATGGACACTTGTGCGCATGTTTCTTTCCACACATGGGAGTAGCCATGGTGGATGTCATGTTGTGAGACTCCATGACAACATCACGTTGAGAGACTCCGTGATGGATTCTTATACATCTCTAAGACTGAGATGTGTAGCCATTGTGGACGTCATGTCAAGAGACTCCATGACGAGGATTGCAGGAAAAGTACCTCCCTAGCTAAGAGGGAGTGTTAGTGTTTGTAGCTTAGGGAGATATTTTTCTCCCAAGTAAAAATAATTAAGATAATAAATAATTATCAAGGCAGGTCGGCCTTGTTAAATAATGATATTTTATATTTGTTATTTAAATCAAAGAGGCTGACCTAGATGAAAGGTTTCCTAGTTTGGTATATATACAAGGTGGTGTTCTTCCATTCAAATCATCAAGTTCAATTCATTCCAGATCGTCATTCTTCAACAGTTCGCCTTCTCTTGCAGCAGATCCATTCTCAAAGAGAAGTGTTGCCATTCATGGAGGAGTGTCTCCATTATTTGTATGTTGGCATTTAAATTCGCACCTCTGGAATGCGTATTTGAAACGGACAGCTATGCACAGATAAACTGCTCTTCAAATTAGGAGGGGAAGCTCCCTCTTGCTGATGGTATTCAAGAAAGTAAACTAAAACTAAGTTGCCTATCTTTTTGATCAGCTAGAGCACAAGGTTTATAAAACACAAACGCCGCAGCTGAGATTTTCTGAGTTAAGAATTTCAACTACGACTAACTTAAGCTAAAGACGTTTCTAATTCTCAAGTAATACGCAGAGCAAGAGAAATTAGAAATGGACAAGGATGATTCTCTGACAAAGTGCTTCAATAAATTCTTTTCCAACAAACATCTACACACTTCAATGTAAGCTGAAATCGAGATCATAAAAGCATAACACAAATGACGAAAATCTGAGATTTTGGACCAAGGCAAAGGAGGCTCATGATTTTATTACTTAAACTTCTAGAACAAAGCTCACTTCTAACATGCTTGGAACAAGAAATTGCAGCTAAAGAGGCTTGCAATCTTGTTCTTACACAATAGAAACAGCAATCACACTAACTCCTTGTTGCCTAAAGAGGCTCAACAATTTGCTATCACAACTCAATTGAACTGAAACTAAATAACAACTTGCTGCAATGCAGGCTCACAATTTGCTAACACAATAACCGTTAAAAGAAACTAATGAGCAAAGGCTCTTATTTATAAGCAAGCACAGGAGTAGGGAACCCTAAAATCTCCTTGCTTTCACAATCTAGGGCTTGCTCAGCAAGGAAGCTTTATTTCTAAATCTAGAAAGAAGATAACATCTAACACCTAAGAAAGCGGGAAAAGCAGGAAACACCAACTATTACATTTTATCTTCTTTCTCTTCTTCAAAGAATGGATAAGAATCGTTCCAAGAATAGAAAGAAAGCGGAAAGAAAGCTTCTAGATGAAAGCCGCTTTAAATCTCAACCATATCCACTAAAGAGCAGGAAATTGGGTCCTGGTCAGGTGCATTGATACTATCTAAGGCAATATTCCGATCCTCCAAGATCTCTTCGTCCTCTGTGACCAAACTTAGAGAATCTTTCATTTCTTCAACTGTTTTATGAGTTCTATTCTTGCAAAACATCGCTGCCCAAAAAGATGACTCACTAATTGATAACTTGGCGGCTCTGCAACTTTATGCTTCTGACACCTCTCTTGATTTCCATCAGCAGAGTATTGCAACACTCTTTTCTGATACCTTTCCTCTTTCTCATATCACACCTTCTCTCATTCTTCAGCTGAGATGATGAAGTTTTGTCATAGTGCTGATTCAGTCTTAAACTTGAGGGGAGTGTACTCCATATTGAAAACCTTGAAGAATGACTGTAAACTCGCCTATGTTCAGACAAGCTTTGAGCAACTTTTTATTTTTAGAATGCTGGTTTTTCAGCCTCAAACGGACAAATTTTTGGAAATTTTTCTAAGATATGGGTTCTGCTCAAAATTCCGTTGCAATACAACCCAAATCATCCGTTTTTGAAAATCTTGAATTTTGGCTGAAAAAGTAGCAAACTCTAATTTCTTCAATTTTTCACCGAAAAAGCTGGCACCTGGGTTTTGTTCAGAATACAATTAGAAATGGACCTAGTTGATTAGATTTGAAAAACACTGATGGCTGATCGAAAAAGCAGCCAACCCTAGAATTTGAAATTTTCTTGAAAAAACTGTGATATGGGTTTTCTTGAGAAGACTGTTTTGAGAGGACCCAGATGATCAAAATTTGCAAACTCTGAAGATTTCACTGACATGCAAGGAAAAAGCAGCTGCTGCAACTTGATGAACTTCTCCAAAAATTCTTCAGAAGAATGAGATGAAGAAACCTAGATGGCTGAAAATTAAAAATCTTTGACCTTCTCCTTCAAAAATTTGATCTTCTGGATGAAAAAGCATGAAAAAGTAAGGTCTTATGTTGCTGGTCTGAAAATTATTCATGAAAATCAGCAACCTTGAGCTCTTGAATCTTGAAATAAAAATCTTAAAGTTGCTGCTCTACTCCTCTCCTTTGGAAGCCACCTGCAGAAATGATGAAAACTAAAAGGAAGAGATGTCTTAAATAGATTTAGGGCTTGAAATAGATTTGCTTTCTTTTGTTTGAATCTTCAAACCCTAAACTTAGCTTGTTCGATGAATTTAGACATTCGTCTTTCCCTTGCCATTTTGAATCTTTGAAAACTTTGAAAATTCTACTAAGGCATTGAAAGTTGGGCGCCCTTCTTGGCTAGAGGCGCCTACTTCATTCAAACTTAACCACTTTTCTGAGTTTTTTCAAGTTTTCTTCCATTTTGACCCCTGGATTGACCTTGATCTCTGGCTTCTAGATTGATTTGATGAACAAGTTGAATGATTCATCGTGTAGCCTGACTGATTCTGAGAAGATTGTTCTGGAGGCACCTCTGGCGAAAAACTTTGTTTGGACCTTGGAATTCATGGGAGCCTATTTCCTCCAGGGGCTTCGAACTTTCACAGTGTTAGCCATTTTGATGATTTTCAAGTTCTTCCTTTTCCCTATGATCTTCTGATGAAATCTTGGTTCTGGGAGCTATGCTAATCCGATCGACTGACTGTCAGCTCCATTGGATAGCTTGACTGAAACTGACGAAGTGATCTTAGAAGTTGTATCTGCAAATTTTAACATCTCAGGGCTCAAAATCTTGGGCGCCTTTTCTCTCCAGGGGCCCCCATCTTAAGCAGACTTAGCCATTTTTTTATTTCTTCATCCTTTCACTTCTACAGATGATCTCGCTTGATCTAGTGACCCGGAGCTCGGATTGACTGACGGCTGGGCTTGTCGCGAAGCTGAGGAGATTCTGAGAGGGGCCTTCTGGGGATCTCTTTGCCAAACAGTTGAATTTGAGGCACCAAAAGCTTGGGTGCCCCTGGCAAGTTGGGGCGCCCAATTTCACCAGAGTTAGCCAATTTTTCTGTATTTTCTTCTCTTCTTTTGACTTCCGACACTTGTCAAACCCTCTGTTCCGCCTCCTGTATTTGATGACTGCCAACTCAGATTGACGTGTTATTGATCTCGTTGGAAAGCCTGTTCTAATTTGAAGAAGACATGTTGGAGACAGTTTTAGAAAATTCATCTGTTTAAGTCCCCAAAAGCTTGGGTGCCCTTTCTCTCCAGGGGCGCCCATTTGCTCCAGACTGAGTCAAAATTCTCTGATTTTCATCTTTCCTTTGTACTTTCAGCTAGATCTGGATTTGACGAAGAACGACAAGTCAGATGCTCTGACGAAGACGCCCGTTGCAAAGCTGCTTGAATTGTGGAGAGATTGAGCACATTCGTGAACCCTAACTGCTAGATCAAGTGCCTTAAAAAGCTGGTCGCCCTTCTTCACCAGGGGCGCCCAGAATTCCAACACTTAGTCAATTTTTTATATTTCTCATTTTCTTCCTTCTGACCACTGTGTAAATCCTCCCTGTTCAGCTTCGAACTCGGATGACTGGATAATCTATTGATTGCACCGTCGGACTCGCTGCGGAGCTGGCAGAGAACTGAGCAACTTCAATTTTAGAGCTCAAACCCTAATTCCATCTTTTAGTGCCCTAAAAAGATGGGCGCCTTTCTTCACCTGGGGCGCCCAATTCTGGCAGTGTTAGAAAATTTTCATCTTTTTAAATCTTCTTCTTCGTTCTTCATGACTGCTCACCAACTCACCTTCTGTCGAATGCTTTGAACGTTGAATCTGACGCCTGGCAGCCGACTGACCTCCTTTAATGACTTCAGAGCTCCTGATATGCTTATGAAAAAGCAAAATGGACCCAGTAGGGCAAAACTGATTATTTTGAGATTCTGATTGCACCAGCCTGATATGGACGTATTTTGAGCCAATCAAAATCAGTTTGGACCCTGACGGACCAACTTTCTATTTTTAGAAAGTTTTAACAGTATCCATTTCCAAAGAAACCTAGAAAAACCCAGAAAACGTTACTAATTTTAGAAAATTTCTAAAAATAGCAGTTTTCCTAAAAAGTAGGGATGAAAAACTGAGATTTGGGTTTTGTAGATTAAGCTGCTCTTAGTAGACCCAGATCGTCAGAATTTGAAAATTTTGCGTTTTAACCCCTCATGCAAGACATGCAAACCCAAATTTTGACCTTTTGACTGATTTAACAAGACTTTTACTCATTTCTTCAAAATGTCTAAGTGTAACAAAAATTTTAATTTTGGGGTACAACATTGTATATACTCAGCCTTGTGCAAGGCCTGATTGTAAGCAGTATTCTGCAATTTTATATGATATATATGAGATATTATTTGCTAGGTTTTTCTCCCTTGAGTAGGAGGGTTTTCCCAGGGTAAACTGTTGTGTTTATTGTTCATGTATTGTGATTTCTGCTTATTGCATTTCTGATCCTAAAACTAACATGCTTCATGTCTTACGTGTTTGCTTCATGCCTGATGTGTTTATAATTACTTTATGCTTAAAAAATTAAGAAAAGGCCAAATCTATAAAAGCTTTATGTGTCAAATGTTTCTTTGGTTGAGAAGCACTAACAAATTAACTTATTTAGAATTAATTATTATTAGTCTCCACATGCAATAATGAAGAGTTGTAACTATTAAAGTGAAAAGGTGTGACTCCCTCAAACTTGAGATATAAAAGGGAGAACATTTCATTGAGAGAGAGATCCATAACATCATTGAAGAACCTGATTGAGAATAAAACTTTAAGTTATTTTGCAAGAGAATTAAATTAGGTTCTCAAGAATAGTGATGATGTGAGAAAGGATGTAACTCCAAATGTGAAAGGTTGTGACCCTTAAAATGTGAAAGACTATGACTCCCTCAACAATAAGATATAAAAAGGGGGAATCATCTCCTTGTGAAGAAACCATCAATAGGGAATAAATCTATCAATCAACTTGAAAGTAAAGTATTATTCTAAAAAGGCAGCCATGAAGGGTGGTGATTCATTTACTATGAAGGGTGGTGACTCCTTCAAGGAATGGATATAAAGAATAAATCAATTCATTGACATTTAATGAGCAATCACCACTCATCTATCCACCAAGAAATCAAGCAATCATCACTCATTTATCCATCAAGAAATCAAGTAATCAAAATATCAAAAAGTTTCCCAAGGAAGCAATGATCAATCAGAACATTTTTCTCTCTTGGGGGTTATATGAAAATGTTTATTATTGTTGTAATTTTTTCTTTCATAAGCCCATGAATGCAGTGATGTAGGTTACAAAGCTTGTGAGTTCAGTAGGCTAGCGGAGACCTGAGCTTGGGTAGCCTCTATAATAATGCCACCTTTATATGAACAACTATGCTGTTACCAACAAATATTGGGTGAACTTGTCGAGAGTAGATTCCCTTGCCATATATATAGTTGAGAGAAGGGAATAATTTTTATTGAGAGCAAAAAAGCTATCGAAGTGGGTTACTTAACTTTTTGGAGCTCATCTCTCTATTAGATTGGGGGAAAGGTCATTTGAGGATGCAGTTTTGGAATCAATAAAAGATCCATATGTCTTCATGTTGATATTTCAAATATAATTGGCATGTAGACTTTGTCTTATTTGGTTCAACAATAATCTTTGCATCCATGATGATATGTAGGGCTTGGAATTTGGAGTTATGACCATGTTGGAGAAACTTTGGAAGCTCTAGAATGTTCAGGCTAGAAAAGTGATTCTTCAAGTTTGGGACAGCAATTCTTTTCCTAGATATTAGGGATGACAAGGGATGGCTATTAGAAAATATATAAAAATTAATATTTAAAAATTTAAAATACTAAAAAAAATTAAGAACTTGTAAAACAAACTAATAGATGCCAAACACAACATTAAGATTCAAGATGGATAATAAGCTCAAAAATGGATATGAGCACTGTAAAATTCTATTAATCATAGTTTAAAAGTTTGTAAGTCAGCAAAACTTGGCAGATCCAAATTTGACTCAGACTTGGCAACTCAACAAAACTTGGCAAAAGTTTTGACCATTTTTTTCCTTCATATTTTCATAAATAATCTTAAAAAACATGCATAAACTGAATTTAGAGAACTCATAAGTAGTTTTTCATTCATTCATGGAATGATAGATCAAGAAAGATGTTGATACACATCATTGATCATAGTTATTTACTTATTAGTGTCAAGTTCAAGTTTCAACAGCCATAATACCTACATCATAAATCTCAAACATCATAGTTTCTAGTGGAATGTCATATGTGATTAGATTTATAATTATTTATAACATCTCACACCAGTGCATCTACTGCTTCCCATTTTGTTGCTTATACCATAACCACTTGTGTAACGTTGGGCTCTATTTTATCACAAAGTGAAACATCTCTTCCATGGATCAGTGCAAGATGACATTTGAGGTGGTTGATGCCTCTTATCTTCTTTCCACAATAATTAAGCACTAATTGTCTGTTCGTTTCTCAAGGGTTCTATGCTTAAAGAAAAAAAAAAAAAAAAAAGAATATAAAATTTAAAGTTAGATCTAAGCAGCTAGCTTAATAATAGGAAAAACATAGATAGAATAATAAAACCCTAGAGTGAGGGGGAAAAAAAAAAAAATCTGAAATGAAAAAACACAAACAACATTGTTAAGTTGCATACCTTGCAAATGCTGCCAAAAAACTCATCGGTTGTCAAATCAGTCCAAGGTCACACAAAATTTGTTGAAATCACTTGCAAATGCATTGAATGTTGTTGATATGTTGAAACAATGAGAGTTCAAAGGAGAAATTCTGAAAAGATGAAGCATTTTTGATGCTTTTTTGGTCGCAGACTTTTATTATGCATTACTAGGCAAGTTTTTTGGTTAACCTTGCAAGTTTTGGTGAGTTAACTAATGAGTTACTTGCTGAGAAATCATGCAAAACTTGTAGGCAAGTTAACCTGTGAGTAACTCGCCTAAAGATTTGTCTCATGATTACTTGTGAGTTTTTCTGTGATTTTCTTAAACTATGCTATTAATAACATCAAGATTGAACCATCATCTTGTTCGTTAGGCTGTGGTCGAGCAGTGAAGTGAAAAACTTATTGCCAGAATGGCCTAAGTTAACAAATCAGTGGTCATGGTAAGTGTAATATGGTGGAGAACATGACTTTCTTTAAGTTGGCAAGCTGGTGGTCTGGAGTTTGTGAACCCACTGTTGCTTGTGGACATATTCTAGTTGGAACTGAATTATTTATACTTGATGTGAAGTCTCCTCCCAGGTCAAGTACACTAAAAACTGACATGTGGGTTGATAATTGTTTCAACTTTTGAACCTTACTTTTCAATTCAAAACAAACTTTTATTAATCTTTGAAAGTGAGTGAGGATTTGTGATCAATTAAAATTCTTCAAGAAAGCTCATATAGTACTTGCTAATCCATTAACCAAACCTTAGAAGCTTTCTTCAGTTAAGAACACTTCAGGAACACTTCACTAGATTGATTCTAGTTGTCTAGAAGGGGCAAGAGAAGCCATGCCCTACCATCAAGCAGCTAAAACACTGGATACATTGCCTGAGAAAGAAATGAGGAATCAAAGGCTGTTGAGGTCAACAAAGAGTTGACAAGCAAGGTACAGTGAGGAAACAAAGGCTGTTGAGGGAAATACAGAGTTGGAAAAGAAAGGTGTTTGAGAAGAGATTAGAGAGAGAACTAACCCCCCTGTACAAAGATGATATGTTGTTTGGGTTCCACAATAAGCTTAGGGAAAGGGACCAAGTGTGAATTTATAATGGAAGTTCAACATTGAGAGGAGAATTGGAAGAGCAAATTGTAAGGATCTTTATCAAGTGGAAGATAGTATGACTATTTTGAAAGGAGAATTCTAACATGATATTAATGACCTTGTTTTACTAGAGGTCACTGCAGGTTGAACAGTCAAAAGAAACTAGACTGGACCAATTGAATGGATAGAGGGGGATTCAGAGGAGCAACATTAACATCATGGCAATTCCAACTCCATTTGCATACTGTCAAATGCTACCTAAGTTCACAGGCATTGGCAACTAAGACCCAGTCTTTCACTACAGCACTTGTGAAAATATATGGAAAATCAATGGCCAATTAGACAAAATGTATTTAATGAAGGTGCTTCCAGCAAATTTGAAATGTCTTAAAATGGATTGGTGAATGGATTTGGAGTGTCAACGATATTTCCTGCACTGTAACATCAATCATAATCCCATTACTCTTTTCCTTACTGATATGCCACCAGAAATGTCACTTGATACTCTTAGTGCTTGGCTTAGTTTGTTTTTGTAAGTTAATATTACTAAATGTCAATTTCTAATTGGTAAGTGATCCTTGTCAGTTCATATTTTTTTTGTGAACATTCACTTTTAGAATATTAAGTATTTAATCAAATGACAACAAACTTATGCCAGTACAAAATGCAGAATGCATAATGAATTGGATTAGGTCTTGACCCTATGATATATGGTGATGCTTTCTTTGTTGCAACTTACTGTCTGAGTCATTGCCAAACAGGAATGATGCAGGACTTGCTGCTTCTGAGTTGGCGTTGGCAGTTGAAAAGCATGTTTTGGAGTCTGGCTCTGTGGATAGTGTCGGGACAACAGGTGTGCTATTCACTTTTCTTGCTATTTACATGCTGTTTTGGGAAAATTGAAGTTTAGAAAATCATCATGACTGTGTCATAAGCTATATCCATAGCTCTTCTTCATTTGGTCCTACTGCATTAGGAGTTCCATTGATGATTTTTCTTATCAATTGCTCATACTCATTACTCTTAATTTGGAAGCTTTTGTAAAATGCCTTGTAAATTTCTGCTTTAAATTTCTGTATCACCCACTTGAAATTTGGTCAAACACCTGGTCTGCAATCTGATTTTATGCCAATATAATTCTCTGATTGTTTTATTTGGTTTGAAGAGAGCTCGGTTCACCACGCAGTGGTAAATGCTTTGATACACTGTGAAGTTCCTAACCCAGAATGTTTGTTTTGCCAATATTGTTGTTTGATAATTTGTGAGAATTTGTGTTTCACCCGGATGAGAGGAACAGTACATACAAGACTAGCATTTAAATATGAGATTTGAACATAAACAGAATTTATACCTCATGTACTCATTTGCTTTAAAACAGTATTAACCTGATTGCAATTGCCAAAATATCTCAGACTGCAATGTTCATGAATGATGCATCCTTACTTCAAATACCATGACATACATAAGATGCTACGCAAAGATATTTATGGAAACTGAAACAGCATTCTGCAATGTAATTACTGAATGTTCAGGGACTGTTTTCATGACAACAATTCATCCTTTGATAGAGTATACTGACCAGCTGTTACAATAGAATAGAATTTCTTGACCCTGGCCTACAACTTCTATAATAGAATGGACTCAAAATGCAGTGGTCACTTACATGTTTCCAGTTATAAGGGATGTCAATTTCTACCAGCATTAGAAACTCCTAGCACACATACTGTCAGCTCCTAATAGTGTATTCTAATTCCAAGGTGTAATGTCCCCATTTTGGCCATACGCTCTTCTTTGACTGATAGCCTATTTCCGGAAATCCGTAGGTTGATCAAAAGTGAAATTAGGGTTTCCTTGCTTGGAGGTTTGTGGCATTTCTAGGTATTTACTATTTTAGTAAATGGCAAAGTGGGTTCACTTGTCCTTTCATTAAGTCTTGCTTCCATTTCGGCCGCCGTTGAGTTTTGAGGCAAACTTACTATTTTGGCAAATGGCTATTTTAGTAGTCTAATTTTGGCAAGTTGGCATCATCCTAGTCAACTCAAGTCATCTTGTTATCCATCCCGCCCCGGCTTTTCTTTGGTTTCTTTTCTCCTTGGACCGAAGTTTACTTAGTCAATTTTCATGTCTGAAGTTGTACCCATGCCTAGCCCGACTTCAAGTTGTTTTAAAGGGGACATAAGGTCAAGTGAGCATTTAATTATTTAATAAATGCTTTATTGTTGCAATATGAAATGGATGCCTAAAGGAAGTTGAATGATATTTTATTATTTCCAAAGAAAAAGGCGTGTTGCTTTTGGAAGTTGAAGTGATCAACTTCGAATTTGAAGGAGTTCTGTTGCTTCATTTGCCAACAAAGCTTATATATTGCTGCTGCTTGAAGAGCTGATTATCCAATGTTTATGCTAATGTTATACCACAAAATGACAACTTGTTTAATACTTTCGAGGGATGCTTACCTCTCCTAATCCAATTTTCGGTTTGAAAGACAACACCTAGCTTGGTCTTATTACGCTTCTCAACGACTAGCAGATTGTGCTTCAAAGTTGGTGAATTTCAGAATTTAATTCCAAGTATTTGATTTTTAGCAAGAGAAATCGCCCCTCTTGAGGGCCGTACCATCTTGAGAGTGCTTTGGGATTCGTGCAAAATAATATCACGAGTTTTGATGCAGTTTTGTGGTTTGAGTTTGGGCGCCTATCCTCCAAAGAGACTTTGCATTTCGTTTCATTCAATTCAGAGGTATATTGAAGGAGTTGTGATCATTTTTATGAGTTTGCTGTTTGCTGATAGACATTTCCAGATTGCAGATTTTTATATCAGACTTGTTAGTTTTTGATATAATGCTGGTTTGAGCTTCAATTCTTCATCTTATATCATTGTAAATGTTAGAGGAAGTGATACTCTAACTGTTTAATGTTCTTGGAAGATTATCTATTCTATTTGCAACTGTTCTTATTCTTTGTAAAGCTAGTTAGTAGTACTAATAGCTCTTCCTTTACTTGCTGCAATTTTATATCTGTTTTACACTCCCACAATTGAGTGGTTGAGTTTTAGAATAAACTTATATCTTGTTTGTAATTTCCCCCCACGTTATAAGTGGTTGTGTGGACAGTATTCCCCCCACGTTAATAAGTGGAAGAGTGGATTTAAAGGCTGGCTTGCTGCCTAATAATTGTTGTAAACTCACCCACTGAATAAGTGGAGTATTCCCACCACTCTGTGGATGCCCGCCGCAGCGGATGAATTGTTTTAATTGTAATCTTTTCCCCCCACTGTTTGGTGGTAGTGAGGAAATGCTTTTCATGGCTGGTTATCCGCCTATCAGTTTCTAGTTTTCAAATTCAACACTCCGTCATATGTTAGCACCTCGCCCTCAGTGGGATCTTGAGTGCACATTCTTGACGTTGAGTAGTTTTCATTTCAAGTTCAGATTTCTATTTGGAGCTAACGCTAACCGAGTTGATTAAGTGCTGGTTATGTGTGTTAATTCATCGAAAAAAATTGGTTAGCATATTTCACAAGGACTCAACAAATTGTGTCTAAAGAGGAGCAGGAGTAATACAGTGACTGTAACAGCAGATTTAAGAGTTTCTATTTTTGAGTTTGTAGCATTTGATATTACATAAGCTGAAAATACACAAGGGACGCATGGAATATCCAGACCTGATTTATAGAATGTCATAAACTGAAATGTGGTCCTTGTAGATGTCGCTCCACTCAGAGATTATTATAATATTCAGCCTGTTCTTCAAACGTCTCCCCACAACAGTGTATGTGCATTTACCAACCCTGAATAAGCTCAGTAAGCTCCAGCCATTGATGTATCTCTCTCACAGGCAACCGAACCTCTCATTGATGGTAAACCAAGCTGAGAAGAACACAAATAACCCGTCCATCTAACACAACCAACCACGCTGCAAAATGTTGCTGAAGCTGAGGCGTTTGTCAAAATCGCGTCAGTCGGAATCCGCTACAAAATTTCACTCCCACGTCTTTTCTAAAGCTCTCTTGCCTTCAAATGGAAGCGCCTAGGGCATACCCTTGCAGAAGCGGCTTCAATGGACGGACTAACAGCTACTAGTGGAGTCCTTTGCGGTGGCTGAACTCAGAACCAGCTGAACACGTGAAATGGAGATACGCCTTGACATTCATTTTCCATACTCTCCAATCCGTTACACACTATATGATATCTTTTTCCTTTCCCAGTATTGAACTCGACCAGCTAGGCGATGGTATCTCACATCCGAAACTGGTTCAACAATGTCTCCAAACCCTAATAGCATAGCTCGAGCTAGCCATGAGAGATGATGTATATTTTCCAAGAGGTTTCAAAAGTGCGAATGAATTCTTCCTTCTTTCTTTTGTATTTCCTTCATGCCCTAAAGTGGCGAATTCCCTTTCTTTTTTAATTTGCACTCAAAAATATTAAAGTGACATTTTATATGGTAATGTTTTTTAATATTTCATAAGTCACTTTTTAACTTGATTAATTATTTAATATGCCCCTTTTAATAAATAATTTAAGACTTAGGCAATATTAAATAATTAAGTCACTTCGTCGAAATCTTGGGGACATTACAGCTTTTGACAATTCCACTATGTATAATATGTCATATCAGTTACACATCAGTTTTTGAATTTCTAGTAGACATTTGCAAGACCACAAACAAATCCAAGATGAACATCATAGGGTAAGCTGAGCATTAACCACATAAGGGCCTGCCATACATGTGATGATAATATTGATGAGTAGGAGGTTCTGAAGTTCCATCCACCTGCTTGATTATAAAGCTATATGGTTTCTCTAATGTTGCTTTCATCTTCTCTAAAAATTTAACTTCTAACTAGCTTTTCTCAAGATTGGTGGCTTTCAATTTGTGTTATCCATGAGGCACATAAGGCTGTCATGCTTTGCATTCCTTAGATAACATCTCCTTGTAATAAGAAGGCCATGCCACATGAAATAAATACCATTGGCAAAGAAGAATTTACAAATATGGGATGCTATTGGTAGTGAAATTTTTTCAGATGTCATAATTTGGCTGGTCACATGCTTGCACAATTAGACATTTTTGTATCCCAGTTTGAAACCACAACCTTCCTTTTTCCCTTGGATGAACCTTCCACCTTATCCACCCAAAAATTTGGAACCCTAGGAGTTGGAGGACCCTTAGCAGCATGCTTGACAATCATAGATCAGGAGATAAGTGTGATGTCCCATTTTATTCCTTAATACCAAACACAGTGTCATGCCCCCATGCATGTGAAAAAAGAAATCACAGCACTCATAAAGCCTGAGAAATTGCAGCATTATAAATTGCTGCTTTTATTTTTTTCCTTCCCCCTTTCCTTGATCCTTTATTTCAATTAGTTTGCCTTGTCTTCTATTTTATTTGGTCAATTTTATCTTAGCTTTTAATTTGTTTGAGGTTTTTCCTCACTCCCTTCTCCTTCTTGAAAGCTCTTGCCCCTTTATTTATTTATTTTTATTAATTTTTTTTGGGACTTGTGTCTTCTTCCTTCCCACCCTCCTTTTCCCTTTATATCCTAGTCTTCTAACTCTTTGTTCATACTTTTCTCTTCTGCTTTTCATCTTGATGATGGATCATGGAGTGCAATCCAAAACGTTGATGATGAAAAACTGCACAGTTTATCCAGAAATCTTACAATAATATCATTATGGACTGTGGAAACAGAATGTTATTAAGTTGTTTTTAAAAGATGATTTTGGAGCATGTGAAAGTGGATTTTATGGAGTTGGTCGCCCCTGTAGGTGGGCCATACACTTTGGTTTGAGGGAATCCTTGCTGTTGGTACTGCCTTTCGCTGTTGTTTGGCTTCGAAAACTGCCTTGTCCTTGCTGTTTGGATTGTTTGGGAGGCACCTCGACTAGTCTTTTGCATTGCTAGCACTTTGGTGGAGTTCTTTGGTATTTTAGTGGAGTTGGGAGCTTGCTGGTTGGTCATATCAGACTGCTGTTACTTTGCATCAGACCTGAAATTGTGCATCAGACCTGTGGCAGCGATGTTCTAGACCATCTCCTGTCATTTTGGGACTTCATATTGAGGTACTATTGTGGGATTTTGTGGGGGAGTTCTTATATTCTCATTGTAGCATCTTTTGGGGGGAGTTATGCATCATGTTCTTATCATTTTCCTAATATAACAGCAACATATGATGTTTTGAAGCTTTTCATAATGAGCTTATTGTAACACCATTGGTAGTACCATTGGTGATTTGCTCTTGTATTGACATTGCTACTTACCCCATTGAAGAAGTGGTGCTCCCGTTGAATAAGTGGTTGAGCTTTCTTATTTTCATACTACTCCCACTGAATAAGTGGTTGAGTCTTACTTTACTTTCATGTTATGCCTGCCAAGTAAAAGGCTTTGCTTTGGATTGGTCAGCTTGCCACAAGTGCTATTTTGCTTTGTTGTAATTCCTGTTGAATAAGCGGATGATTTCCTTTCATGCACTTGGTTTGCTAACTCACCCCATTAAAGAAGTTTTTTGCTTAGAAGTTCAATTATTATAAGCCTTACCACCGTATGCTCTCACCTTGCCCACATTGGGATCTGGGTGATCAGAAAGTGGAAGGTACTTGCTTTTAGTTAGCTTGATTTCCAGTTAATGCAAAGATCCCCTTCTCACTGTATTCTCTCACCTTGCCCTCATTGGGATCTAGGTGATCAGAAAGTGGAGGGTTGCTTACTCAGTTGTTTATCATTATTATTTGGCTAACACTAATGGGTGAAGTTTTTGAAAACAATTGGGGTGGATATTTGTTGGGTGAAAATTATATAATCCAGCTTTCAATAGATTACACAACTGACCCGATACGGCTATATGTGAATGTGAATCTCTCCTCTCGGAAGGGAGAGCACTGTATTGCTATGAAGCGATAGTAAATCAAACAAATAATTACAAAATGTACAGAAATTCCGCGGTGGGGGTGTGTTACATTCATCCTTCTCTCTCTTTTTCGGAAGATGTTTACAATGCTTCACTTATTTGGAAGTTAGAATCCTTGATAACACGAAGCGAACAACTAGCGGTATGCCAATATCTCTATCTTATCCATGGCCGTGGGAATACCAAGTAATTAACAAACAAATAAATTAAAAGGAAGACTCAGAGGCACAAAATTAGTTCGTAGCTTTATGGTCGGATCTAAGTAGGCATTACCGTTTGCTGGCCCAAGCACAAGTCTTCTTAGGCCTTAACAATTCTTGAGCGGCATGAGCGATTACAAGCACAAGTCTTGTAGATCATCCAACAAAAGTATCAATGACACGAGCGATTACAGCACAAAGTCTTGCTTAGATCGCCCGACAAAGTATCAAGTATGAGTATTACAAGCACAAGTCTTGTAGATTTATTCAAGAACAATACAAGAGCATAGAATGATTACAAGCACAAAGTCATGATCTTCAACCAATGATAAACAAAAATAACAATGCAATCTAAATAATAAATGTAACACAAAGTTTACATCAACTACTTAGAGTCTTTCAGATTTTTTGAACTAATCACTACCAAATTAGATTAACTCACAAAAGTATCGAATCCAACGCAAAGTTTGGCTTGCAATCCTTCTCTTTATTAATCAAATCTCATTCACAAAGTATGAACACAAAGTTTCACAAATTTGCTTACAAAAGGGCAGCACTTCGTTGCAAAAGGCTAAAAGATAATTTACAATGAAAATCCCTCACATTATATAGAAAGAGGGATGAGCAAAATTAGGAAAGAGATTGAGAAAATTAAGGAAAGTTAGGTGAGCGATTTTGGGAGATCTCACCTAACTTTGACCAAAGTCAAAGTGTAATTTGTTTTGAAAATATTACATCAAACTTGATTGTAATTACAATTTACAAAGGACATTTGAAAATGTCGAAATATTTACAAGATACATAAGGATGCAGGAAATGTCTTGGAGAAGCAGAGGCTTCTTCATTTTTCTTTGCTTGGTAGGTCTTGCAGCATACTTCTTCACGGTCTCACATGAACTTTTATTTTGGAAGAACCAAGATCAAAGGATGTCGCCGGGATCACTTGACTGAGATGGAAAGCACAAGGATGATATGGGTGAATCAGGCATTAGCGAGAAAGAACATTAGGAAAGCGTGAAGTGAGAAGCGATGTTGAGAGCAAGTGAAAGCGAACAGCTAGGCCGCGAGGAGAAAGCGATCACGGGGCCCGAAAGCGAGGGTTCGGAGAGATAAATAAGCGAGTTTGAAGAGGGCTAAGATAAAAAGCGCAAAAGTGTAAAGGTGCTAAAATTGACACCATTGCACAAAATAACTAAGTGGAAGAAAGAGATGCAAAGGTCGCGAAAGAAATAATACCATATTAGTCAAAAATTGGCTAAGTCTGGAAAAGATTGAAAAGTCTTAAAGTAGCTAAAATTCAAGCGCCCTTACGTCTGAAATTCAGTCTTGATCTGACTAAATTACAGCATGCCATTCAGTTAAATTGTGCGGCATTTTCAACATGTCATGGCGCTAAATTTTGGCGCTTCAGCATCTTGAGCACATTTTTGGTAAAACAAATGTAGGGATGAATGGAAATGGCGCTCTGAGTTGGAAAATTTTGTCTGCATGGAGTTGCCATTGAAATTGGAGAATAAAGAGAAAGCAAGGGTAACAACTTACAAAGATGAAACGCGAAAAACGCTAGAGAAGAACTTGCCCAGCAAGAAGAAAACAAGAACAAAGACCATAAACAATGAAAATGGCGAACAAAGACACTTTTAAGTGAAAAGGAAAATCAAAAACCTAACTCAAGTCGAGCAATAAATTAAGGCACGAAAAGTGGCACTATTGACGAAAAACGCGAAAAAGATGAAGAAACGCGCCAGGGCCAGAAAAAGTTTAAGTGTCAGGAAAAAGTGTAATGGCGCTAAAATTTAGAGCTATTACATTTTGGAAAAAGTCACTTCATGCAGGGGCGCTAAATTTTAGCGCCCTTGCATTTTCCAGACTTAGCCAATTTTGGCTTCAGGGCAGGAGCGCACTTTTTCAGTGCCACTGCATTTTTCACAATTTGCTAAGTATGAACAGTGAGACTTCGCGAAGGAGCTCGTTTCGAAGGTCTTCGCGAGGCGAACATGGGGGAATGCTCGAATTGACTATTCGAGATTTAGGAACGCATTTCGAGGTGGCTTGAAAATCACTTCGTTATGCGTGCTTGAACTTCACGAATCCTAGGAAACGGACAAGTTTCGTAGGGGGGTTATCCGTGGAACGAGCGCTGCTAGATTCCGTGATAACAATATTATAGTTCGTTTTGGGTTCGTTCGTACAAAAAACATGTAAAAATCATATTATATATATATTCAGCTTAGAAGCAGAATTAAGATTAGAATATCACATAACATCATATAAAGACTTTATAAAAAATAAAACTACCATAAAGCTAAATGTCATTTAAAACTAGTGTTCCACAGGGAAGCGTCCCCCCAAAAACCTCACGTTTCCTAGACATCCCTGCCTTGGAGACTTGGGGACTTGGGGTGGGACGGCCCCCCACTTGCTCACCACTAGTGCCACCATCCCACCACTAGCGCCACTGTCTCCATGATGCCGCTAAGACTTCAAGGATGCCGAGGTGTCCTCAAGACGTCTAAGAGACTCCTAGTTGTCTCTGGACTGCCTTGAAGATGCCCAAGCACCTCCTGTGACCAAATGACCAAAAAGCAAATCTTTAAAAAAACAATTTTTTTTAGTTTCCAAGGCCAAACACTAATGGCCTATGGGCCCCACCCAAACCCCACAAGCTCTATAAAATTGCCTCCTATCCTAATTTCAATTTACAAAAAACAAATCAACAAGAAGCTAATAAAGTGAGTGTGAGAGTAAAAGTTTCAAGCGTAAGGTGAAAGAGTGAGAATGAAGAGCAAGAGGGTTAAGGAAGAGAAAGATGAAGAGCAAGAAGAGGAGTGATGTCAAGTTAAGGTTCACTTCAAAATTCAAATGATTAAAACTAGTTTGCCAAAGTTTCATGTGTAGTTCTTAAACTTATACATCTTTTTATAACTATACTTTCAAGTACTATATGTGTTACAGTTTCGCTGCCTTGTTGCCACCCCACCACCATCCCCCCACCGTCCACCCACCGTCCCCAAACTTAGGCCTTTGGTCCCCTTGTCCCTAAAACCCGTCCCCTCATCAGGAAACTCCATGGAACTTTGTTTAAAACATGCATGATAAATATTCATCGTTCAAACTTCAAGATTGATATTAAAATAATAATATCAAGTTCAACACTTTTAGTTTTAATCATCAAATGGATTTTCTAAATCATCATCATCATCATCATCATCATCATCATTGACATTAGATGACGTAGGAACATTAGATGAACCATAAGCAATGCCAATAGCACTACCAGTGCCACTTGCAGTAAAAGTGTGCTGGCTTTCAGAATCCTCTTATGCAATATGTTCAGAAGTGGAACTATCCAAATCCGTATGTTCTAGCTCTATATCCCACAACTTTGTGTCCCCTTCCTTGTAGTCATGTTGTTTGTGTGAAAGGAGACACAAGTTGTAATGCATGTATACTAAGTTCTTTTCTCTTTTGGAGTGCGATCTATTGTGCTTTACTAAGTGGATGAAAGAATATGTGCTCCAATTCCTCGTAGATGTAGATGAAAAAGCAACCTATGAAGACAAAGTAAACAATTAAAGTTATACATTATATTTATTAAAACTTTAAGGACTAAAAATAAAAAAATTATCAAACTTGTGATAAAACTTTGATTGCGAGGGGTTGCAGCTGTTAGAAGAATTGGCCATGGAAGTACCACCAACTATGAGCATCCTTTTTAAACCTATCACGAAGAGCCTCAACACTATGACCATTTGAGTGCGCAAAACCAATGAACTCATTCGTGACTACATCTCGCAATTCTGTTTCAGAGAAGAGTCTATGGAATGCTACTTTGTACCCTTCAGCCACTTCAAAATCTCAATATGGGGGAAGCCTTCCTAGCACAAAAAAGAATCTTAGCAATGTAGTATTTTGGTGTCATTGCGAAGGAAAGAAGATGTAATGGAGTGGTTGTTTTGTTCCATCTTTCTTCAACTATTACATGCACTTGTTTGAAGAAAGTCTCTTCAAGGTCTTGCTCTTTTTCATTTATGATGCTCTTCATCTTCTCAATCATTGAGTCAATGCCATCGTATATTTCTCCAATGTGAGGCTTGTGCATGTCAGTAGAGCGAATCATGCTCAAAATGGGCTTGGTGAAGCTAAGGAGATACTCCACACGATCCCACCATGAGTCATCTAATATCATTTGCTTAATTTTTGTTGCCTTGCTAGAGTTGCATTGCCACCATATAGAAATTTTTTGGCTAATCACTATGCTAGAAAGCGCCTTTCTAACTTTCACAAGTCATCTCAAGATGATTGTGTTAGAGGTGAAACAGGTCTTTGCAACCTATTAAAAATACAAAATAAATAATTAAAATTTAAAAACAAACTTTAAGGAGAATTAGAATACACAATAAAACTATGAAAATGTAAAATTTTATGCTACTTCACTTACCTTCAATAGCTCCAATTTTGAAAATGCCTTGAGACATGTGGTGGTTGGTGATAAACATTTGGATGTCCTCAACCTCTGCATACAACTCTTTGATCCAATCAATTTTATTCCCAATCTTTTGTTGCATAAGATTGAGAGAGTGGACTGCACAAGGTGTCCAAAAGATATGTGAATATCATTCCTCAACCTACAAATCGACAACTCTACAATTCTTTGCATTGTCCGTTACATGAACAACGTTATAGGACCCACTTCCTCAATGGCTGTAATGAGAATATCAGTGATGAATTAATGAGAATATCAGTGATGAATTGGCCATCTTTCACCTGCCCCTCACAATGAACAGCTTTCAAAAGCATTGCCCCTTTAGGGGACACCGCTATGACATTGATCAAGGGCCGATTTTATGCATCTTTCCACCCATCTAAAACAATGGATATGCCTGTCTCAACCCATGAATCCCTTATGGGCTGCAATGCTTCTTCAACGTTTTTGACCTCTATTTCCAATAAGGTGCCACACACATTCTCATAACTTGGGCACTTGTACTCTTTTGGAGCTTCATTAACTATTTTCAACATCTCTTTCCAATATGGAGAGCAAACAACATTAAAAGACAATCCATTTGCATAAATACATCTTGCTACATGTTGGTCAGCAATGTCTTGACTCTCATTTTGAAATGCACTTTTTACAAAGGTCCCTTTGGTTTGTTGCTTGTAATGAGTTGTTCACTTTGAGGATGATGTAATGAGTTGTTCACTTTGAGGATGAGGAGTGGCAAAAAATGGATGGTTTTCTACCACAACATTGGGACTAGATGTGGGCTGCATTCCCTTTGATCTTTTTTTGATTAAGGGGTGACTTGATTTACGGCTTGCCCATTCATCTGCTTGTTCTTGCTCCATAATATATCCTATCACTGTCTCGGATGACACAACTACACCATTCTTTCCAGGGAAAGGTTTGATGTGTTGTCCAGGTATTCCACACAAATGAGCTTTCACTCGATTATATGAACTTGTCATGTCCCCAATTTGGAGCAATAAGGAAAAATCATTAAATTAATTATTTATAAAGTTATCTCAAAAATACAATATCATAAGGTGACTTTATATTTAATTAATTTAATAATAAAGTGACTAAAAATAAAATAATATAAAAAAAAGTCACTTAAGTGAATAAATTAATATTTTATTCTCGAAGCTTCTTGGAGACGCTTGTGAATTCTTTATAAGGAACTTTTGGAGGGCATTTGAGGATCATCTTGAGTTGAATACATTTCCTGGTTATTGGAGAGCTTGAATGCTTGGCATAGCTTGAGGGTTTGAATCCTCTAGAATGCCAGTTTCGATTGTGAGACACCAATTCTAGCTGGAATTTGGGAAAGATATTTCAGTCTTTCCATTGGAGCAAATTTGGGGAATCGATTTGAGCATTACATTTTAGAGTGTGTGGAGATTTTGCAGTCCTTGGTTAAGGACGATTTTGTACTTGGAAGGACGATTTTATCATTGCAAAGTGCTGGGTCGATTTCAAGGAAAAATTGTGGTCTTCTTCCTAAGCTAGGCGCACCCTATCCTCATACAATTTTGTCTAAAGAAGTAGATTAAAATTCTGATAAAAATCATACAGCATCAATTTGCATCAAGGAGACAAGGCGCATCATTTGGGATTATAAATTTATTTTTCTCAAGGAGGAACGAATTATTTGAAGGTGGTTGCCATACATTTCCAGTATTCAGACTTGCATTGCTGAGGCTGGTACGAGTTTATTTGAGGCTGCAACTCCAAAATAGGGGCGGCTTTGGAGAAGGGGTCGACTTGGTATTTCATCCCTGCATATGGCGTAATTATCAGGGTCCATATAATTTCTGTAGTTTGCATTATCTCAGTCCATTTGAACCATTGTATTGGCTGGTCCTATCGCTGTCACAAAACAGTGATACGTATTATTGTAATAGTTGCATGTAGTTAAGTGCATTTGGGAAGTCTCTAGTTGCATTTTGGTATTGTAATCAGTCAGGACATTGAAGATCAGATTGTAATCATTTTGGATATGATTTACCTGCAATATAAAGGTGCTTGGGTTTTCATACAATATATTTGACAAAATGTCTAAATGCTGTACTTACATACCAGTATATATAGTTTGCATGCCAAGTGTTTGACTAAATGTCAAGCAGCTGTAGGTGTTAAATTGCATTAATTCTGTCATCTATATGCACTTGGAAAATACAAAAACACTTGCATTTCATCTTCTTTACTTTGCTAGACATCATAGCATTCAATTCCAAGCATTTAAACATCATTGGCATCAATCAAGATAAAACAAAACAAACTGAAAACAATAACCAGCAGTTTCAAGGTTGCAAGCAAAGTGTTTGTCAAAATTCCTAAGGCAGAAATTCAGGCTTTTTGGGTTAATTTTGGCATGGCACTTTACAGTGGTATCAAAGCAAGTTTTCCTGCCAGCCTGTGTGGGTTATGAACGAAGAGAATTTAGATATTCCGGATCGCAGCCCATATTACATTTCCTATAGTAGGTTGAAAAAAGGTTTGAGTCCATTCAAACTCATGGAGGAGAGTAGCACTCCGCATATGCTTAGTGATCTTGCTAGAGGTCAACAACAAATGATGGAAGAGTTGGCCAAAGGACGGGAAGAGTTGACACAACTTCTTAGACAACTTGTGAATAAAGAAAACAACAATGGGAACAATGGAAAGAATGGTCATAATGGTGGTCATGATAATAATGATACAACTCAGAGCAATGCTAGGGCAACTAGCAGGGTGACACCAAGGCCTCTTATGCCTCAATTCTTGGGAGCACAGAATGTTGCAAACCAAGAGCAGCAAGGTGAAGATTGGGGAGACTATGTCAGGGAATACCAATCCTTGGGGGATGAATTTCATGCAACAATGTCACTAGGAGACTTTTGCACCATCAAATACAGGAACAGGCCAATAAATAATAATAGAGGGCAGCAGAACCAGGATCTACAACGGAATGTTGGGAAATTAACAATCCCTTCCTTTGATGGGTTTGGGAAATGCACGGCTAGAGCTTGGGTGCAGAAGCTGTACACATACTTTCAGCTTAACCCTATGTTGGAGAATGAGGCCATCAAATATGCTACTCTACATTTGGATGGTGAAGCGCATGAATGGTGGTATCATGGACTAGTTACATTGAGACATGCTAACATCACATCCTACCTAGAGTTCACACAAAATATCATTGACAGATTTGATCAGAAGGATCTAGAACTCCATTTTAGAGAGTTAGCACAACTTCAGCAGAGTGGGTCAGTAGACTCCTACATCTCAGCATTCTAGCGTCTAGCAGTTATGGTGACTAATATTTCAGAGCAGTGGTTGTGATGCTTTTCATTGAGGGTTTATCCAAACCCCTTCGTGGTTGGATTAAGGCCTTCAAATCAGATTCCCTTCTCGATGCGATCACTCGAGCTAGAGACATGGAGTCTAGCAATCAAAAGAGCAAATCCTCAAGCAATCAAAAGAAGAAATCTTCCTCCCACAGGTCATCTCCTTTAGAAGATACAAGGGAAAAGCCTTTCCTTAAGAAAGACAATAAGAAAAAGAAAATGGATGAAGATTTCCACAGGGAGTGTAGAGAGAAAGGAATCTGCTATCATTGTAAGGAGAAATGGGAGGCCGAACATCGTTGCTTGGGAAAGGGGAAGGCTTATCTCATTGAGGTAGTATCAGATAGTGAGGATGAGGATGAGCATGGACTTGGAGCTGTGGACAACAGCAACTCAGATGAGGAGTTGGACAATAGGGGCCCCCTTGGTACTCTAGCAGGTTCACCTAGTTTCAACTCCTTCAGGATTAGAGGAATTCTACAAGGCCAACACATCACGGTTTTGGTTGACAGTGGGGCTACACATAACTTCATTGATTCAGCCTTAGTAGTGAAGCAAAGATTAACAACATAGGGCTTTGAGGGGTTCAAAGTCATGGTGGCTGGTGGATATAATTTGACATGCAAAAGGAAGGTTCCTTAGTTGAGTATCACACTAGGAAATTATACCGTCACAGATGACTTCTATGTGATGGATTTGGGAGATACACATGCCATATTGGGTATTCAGTGGCTCTATTCATTGGGAGAATACTCATAGAACTTCAAGACGATGAAACTCAAGTTCAGGACAGCGAGTGGTCAGAGAGTGGTGCTTAGGGCAAAAGCAGATAGAGCACCCAAGGATGTGTCAGCCAAGCGAATGGAGAGCACTTCCTGCCATCAGGATGTTTCATGGGCAACAGGAGGTGCTAGGGATTGAAGACCACTTAGAGTGGATTGGTATGAGAGTGACACAAACATGTCAAGAGTAGATGGAATTCATGATGATGATGATGTTGATGATATTGTTTTTTTTGCATTAAGTGGTGAGTCATCTTTGGAGGGTGGCAGTATGGTAAGGAATACACATGGCTACTCAGGTATTCCATTGGCGCAGGCAGAAGGATTCTACCTTGATTGCATTTTGAGGTGTGCTCATCGGTTCTCTTTCGACCCACATGTTCAGGATTTGACCATATTACGCAAGTAATTGGTAAATTAATTGATGTATTAACAATGAGCGAGACGCTCAATAAATAGTT